>JAHZNP010000784.1:0-36904 GCA_020615345.1 Triops cancriformis
AGGACCAATATTTGGGGTCTCATGCACCAGTTTACGGATGTTTACTCGCCAATTTTTGGTAGTGCCATATACCAATTTTTGGTTCTGTTACCTATTTTTGGTTCTCTGAATTGCCGATTTTTGGTGTTGCTATACCGATTTTTGGTTCTGTGTATTGCTATTGTTTGGTTCTGCGTTGTACCGTTTTTTGGTTCCACATGTACCATTTTTTGGGAAAAGCTACCATTTTTGAGTATTGGTAGAAAAAGAGCACCATTCTGGGTTCCTCGCTTTTTGGTAGCATTTTCTACCATTAAATGGTGGACTTTTCTTACAGTGTATGTACGGGGTGACAGGTGTAATGGTGCGGTAAGGAAAATTCAAGGGAACAGGTTTGGGTGTGAAACGGCTAAAGGATGAGCTACTTAATTTTGGCTATCTACTTTTACTGTCTTGTTTATACACGATTTAAATAACATTTTGTTCGAACTTCGTGGTCTACCTTTTTGTATGGACAGGGACTGGTTAAAGCTTCAAGCCCCTTCACCCCTTAAGGCCCGGGTATACACACCCCTCTTATGGGCGAATAACATGGGGAATTTCGGGGGGATGGTTTCTCAATAATGGTTCTGTCAATTTCGAATCAATGTTGGCAGTAAAGTTGTACTTATTAATATCCAGTGCACTTGATCGAGATTTTTTTAAAATATGATTACGTTAAATTTAAAAACTCTAGGCGAAATTTTTCACATTTCGAAATATGGGAAAATTTAATGTCTGGCTTTTCTGTGCAGTAGGTATCTTTTTTCTATATTTTTTGGTGAAAACAAGATTCAAATCGGACGATTAGTTTGTACGAAATCATTTATTAAAGTTTGGAAATTCTAGTCATGATATCGTAAAAACTACTCGTCCAATTTGAATCTTTCTTTCAGCAAAAAATAAAGCAGTAAGATATCTACTGCACAAGAAAACGGGATTTTACATTTGTCAAATTTTTCGAAATATGTAAAAATGTTCCTACAGTTTTTAAATTTGATTAAATCAGATTTTTAAAAAGTCTCAAACACATGCACTAGATATTATTAAGAACAACTTTACTGCCAACATTGATTCGAAATTGATAGAACCATTATTGAGAAACCATCCCCCGAATTCCCCATGCTATTCGTCCATAAGAGGGCCAGGGGCCCTAATGAAAGTAAATCAGCCTCGAGAGGCTTAATAAGACCTCTGTGAATTGT
Source organism: Triops cancriformis (assembly GCA_020615345.1). Classification (NCBI taxonomy): domain Eukaryota; kingdom Metazoa; phylum Arthropoda; class Branchiopoda; order Notostraca; family Triopsidae; genus Triops; species Triops cancriformis. The sequence goes on from JAHZNP010000784.1 coordinate 1,224, forward strand.
CAAGTACAGTTTATTTTGCTCAGTACTGTACCTCTACTTTCTGTCAAGTAGTGAGCTGTCCGTAAAAACTGGTACAATGAGTGCGGGTGGGTGCTACAATTGTACCCGATTTTTATGGACTCTGTTTTTCAATTATTGTATAATTTCTTTGAAAAAATACTGTGTTTGTTTAGGGCGTTGATGAGGCAAGCTCAGGAAACGGAAGCCGAACGCATGAATGATGATAAGCGACCAGTACATATGCAGACGTATAGGTAAGAGGATTTATATACAATTATTTTTTGGGGTAGAGTGACAACGAGAGAGAAAAAGTTGTTAAGAGGATTATAATTTTTTAAGTACTTTGTTTTTCGTTAGAAGGTGCATGTATTTGTTGACCATTTTATTTATTTATTTAAAAAAAGAGCTGGGTATAGAGTTTCTTGTCTTGGTACGGCTTAATTTCAAGCAAATGTTTTGTGAAAATAGGGAATATAAAGAGGCGTTGCGACAACAACGAGGCGATGTTTACCGCTCCCGCACTTCCGGTGACAACTCCCCAGTCCTCACTCCGAGTCAAGATCACCCTCTTTCCCGAACTTCCAGTCTCTCACCCGTAAGTTGTTGTTATCTTTCGCTCGTTTGCTGTTGGGGATGACTTTGAAGGAGGGTTCTATGTGTGGGGATGTACTGAAGGGTTGCAGGGTTTATGTTGGTTGGTTAATGAAGTTCGGAAGAGGGGAGACGTTTCTGTTGTTTGGAGTTACTGTCTCGCCGAGAGTAAACTGCGGAAGTAGTCAGCGACGGGCCAAAGACACAGAACGACTGCAAGCCATTCCGAGGGATCAAAACGTCTTGGCTTTTCAATCTTTAACGTCGCACGTTACAATATACATTATAAGAAAAATCTACCATTTAATGGTGGAACATGGCTTGTTGGTTGCGTATCATTTAAAGATTGAACTATGTCGACAAACCGACACATTATCGTCTTTTGCTTTCTTTAATTGGCCTGAAAAGCGAGGAACCCAGAATGGAGCTCTTTTTCTAGCAAAAGTCAGTAATTGTAGCTTTTTCTTCAAAAATCAGAACGTGAAAAAAAACTGTTAAGTAAACAACCGTAAACTGACGTGCGAGAATGCCCCAAAATTTGCTGGAATTCTATTTAACTATAAGAAACAATTGAGGATATTGTAGTGAAACGCTCTATTTTTGCCATTTTTTTCTCTTTTATTTTTCGAACTTCCACACTACTCTAATCTTTTCTTGCGCCCTCTGACGCTTACGTTTTTTCTTTATTTTAAGACTCTTCTTTCTCGCTTTGTTTTCCTTTCTGCCCCTTCTGCTTCAGTTTACTGGACTTTTATACAAATCAGTGACAAACGTATGCAGTACGACACCGCTTTCACTTTTAACAACGACAAGACTACGAAAGGGAAATTAGAAAATGGGAATAAAATCTAAGAATCATCACAATGTTAAATCGTTAGAAATAGCGATGATCCGAACTGTTTATAGTAATTTTGTCACTGGGATTTTAAGTGTTTCAAATACTATTGTGCTCCTCCGTGTGGAGTGATCTCAGTTTGAAAAACAATAGAATATAGAAGAAAGTACATGTATTATACTTTAAAATATGGGAGAAATAATTCTTAGAAAAAAACAAACCCAGCTGTTATTAATAAACTTGAGAATGGTTTTAGGTTGCCTATCCTCCGTTCAACGGACATCCGCTCGTACAGAATCCGGAGCCTTTCGTGAAGGCCATTCAGAAAGAAGCAGTCTTGACCTATGTCAAGGTAAACTATACTGTTCTAAAAGTTAAATCCTCTACCGATTTTGTAAAGACATAAAAATAAAAAATGCACTTTTCTCGACCACGTTCTTCTTTTAGTCGAGAACCAGTCCAGTAATCGGATCGCAAATATCGGTTGCATATCACGAGCCAGACGCGCCGTGGAATGCCAGTGTCAACGGAATCAGTGGCAAACAGTCGCTAACGCCACGAGTGTCGAATAGTAGTACCACGAGTAGTAATGGAACCAGTCCCAACCACCCAACTTCTCCTCCGAGCGCCACCACGCCAGTATCCGGACCCAGACAGCGACATCTACCCCAAACGCCCACGGGCCCCAGCTCTCGTGAACAAGAACTTTTACAGCAATTACGCAGCGTAATATATTTTTCTGTATTTTTCCTTTTCTCCTTTTTCCTTTTTTTTAAAAAAAACAAGAGCGTTTGTAAATACGCTGTTACATTTAAACGCGTTGAAATTAGTACGGAACCTGAGAATTTCACGAGCAGAATTTTGCTAACAAGTCGAGTTTTCGTTTGTGGTTTCAATTTCAGTACCAAGTTTCGTGGAAAATTTCATTAAGGGATCGGTTTAGACGGAGTAGCGATGATTTATTTGTATTTGTTTATTAAATAGCTTGTTTGTTTGTTTGGTCAGATCATCTCGGGATTTTCTTAAGCAAACTCAATTCAGAATTAAGGCAAAAAATAAAAGCGAAAACATGATTTTGTGGCATAATGCAGGTGCCTTAATGTAACTGTGTTTTCGCTTTTATTTAATTTTCTTGATTTTAAAAGCATGTCACCCGTGAACCATTGTATTATAAAGAGTTAATGAAAGTTTTGTAGAAATGTTGCATTTTTCATAGCTTTCTTTGTAGGAAACTTGAACAGATACCACATGTTGAAAATACTTTTTTAACATTTTTGCGTAATCTTAATATCTTTCTGGAATTTTAATATTTTTTGTGACTTTAATATCTTTTCGTAATGTTAGTATGTTTTATAATTTTAATCTCATTTTGTAATTTTAATGTCTTTCAATATTTGACATTTTTAACTCCTGACAGAAGAATAATGTTCAGTTGTTTTCAGACATATGTATTCATAGTTGTGAGTGCGAATTGCAAGTTAAATCAAATTCTGCACAAATCTTTCCAAGTCAATTTCGTTAAGTTTTAAGTGAAAAATGTAATGGTTTTATTGCATAAGTGAGAATTTCAATTAAAGCGGAGGATTTTGAGGTTTTATTCAGTGTAACGTTATTTTGTACTATTTTTGTTTTACTTTCTGTGAGAAGGTAAGGATGCCATGATTGTTGTGTTCATATTTCTCATGTTTTTTTATAATTATTAGTATTCTTTATTCCTTTATGTTCTTTGGTTTTGGGTTCCTTTCTTTCTTTACGTTAATTTGTTTCCTTTTCTTTCTTTATATTTTTTATGTTTCTTTCTGGATGTGTCTTTCTTTATATTGTCACGTCAGAAATGCACGAGGTCAATTTTATATACGTTTATTGCCTCTAACAAATACGAGGTCTTCTTTAATACAAAACAGGTCTCACTTCCGAGCGCTCTCTCTATCGCTTTCTCTAATCTCAGGACCCCCGTTCCCGGGCTTACGCTGCCTTATATAACCTCTCGACAGTCGCTGACCTGAACAGGTGCAACGTGGCACCGCTCAGACCAGCGACGTCGAGACGGACAACTCAACAAACAGAGGGAGAGAGAGAAAGAGGCCCCTTCACTGTGCCATTTTTAGCATTACATCTTTTTATAGCGTGACAATATTTCTTTCATTTTCTTTCCGTATATTTATTTCTTTATTTTTTTCTTTATGTTGTTATATTTTATTATATGTATTTATTTTTATGTCATTATTCCATATTTACTTCATCTTTAAACAGTACACAAAATAAAAAAATATTCCATTTATTTGTACAGTATATTTATTGGTTCTTAACAAGGGTTCATTTCTTTTCTTTTGCAGAGTATCGAGTCCAGGTTAAAAGTGTCATTACCGGACGATCTGGCGAGTGCGTTACTAGATGGCGTGGTTCTCTGCCATTTAGCGAATCACGTGCAACCACGAGCCGTCGCGTCGATACACGTTCCTTCTCCTGCTGTGGTAAATTCACTAATTCAATTATTATGTGGCGTAATTCCTCAGTTAGTCCTCATTACTTCTCGGTCTTCCTTTTATGAACTTTTCTGTGTACTTCTATAGAAAAACTAAAATGTTCCTTTTTGTCTTTTTAGCCAAAGCTGACGCTTGCCAAATGCCGACGCAATGTGGAAAACTTCATAGAAGCCTGTCGGCGAATAGGCGTGCCTGAGGTAACGAATACCTATTTTTCCCATGTTTGCCAATTCTGGGCGGGAACAGCTTGTCACCTTTTGATTTTTACAGCGCATGTGTTTTCGTGTATCTCATGGCTAGTGCGTGTCTCGCTTAACCCTGGGGGGATTTTACTAACAATTAATGACCGATATTAACCCAAAAGCGCCAACAGTAATTAATTGCCCTGCTCTTCGGGAAATGGACGAGTACAGTTATTGCTTTTAGTCAGTGGCACCTCCTTCCCCCTCCCCCTTGGCGGAATTCACCCCTTTTTGTGTTCTACCTTTGGCCCCGCCCACTATTACTGAAAGAATTCTCCTTATTTTTCTGGTCATTTCTAAATTCCCCACCGAGGTGAAGATGAAATTTGCTTTTTGTGTCTTTCTCCCGTCTTTTTCCTGAAAATTCTTCGTCGTCGTTTTGTATTGGGTCATTCCATACGTCCGTGTAGTGTTTCGACCACTTTCGCATTCAAACAGCTCGGGTATTTCGCTAAGTGCCCGTGTGCAGTTTTTATTTCACAAAGTAGCAAGAGAGGTCTCTCTGAGACACATTAACCAAAGTTTGGTGATTCTTGACCTGAATACGAAGCTTTTAATCAAAGATGAATGGTGAAGGGTGTCGCTGAAAATTATCACCATTTTATGCGTTATAATATTCACGAAGGTCTCAACGCTCTGGAAGTGACCCAAAAAATTGTTCAGTTTATGGTCCTGATGCGCTAAGAGAAACGTGGTTGGGGAACGGTGTCCGCTATTTCGAAGTGGATTTTTTTGTCAAGATGGTGACCTACCGGGTAGACATTAAGAGATCGATTCGTACCAAATAAAGACTATGGTGGACACAAATTCACATCTCACGATTCAGGAGATAGAGGAGTTTGTTAGTGTATCACACAGAAGCGTTGTGAACCACCCAAAATCCGCTGGAAGCGTGAATATAGCGGACGTCATGCTTCCGCACTGCCTGAGCGACAGGAACCTGGCCCGTGGACGTGTCCAAGTTATTGCTGAATAAAATAAGGAACATCATTTTCTGAGGAAGATGATTACGGGAGATGAAAATAAACTGTCTACAACAACGTAACAAGAAAAAGATCTTGTGGATCAAGGGACAATCGTCCACAAACTGTCCGTAAAGCTGGGCTCCACCCGAAGAGGGTTGATGCTGTGCATATGGTGGGATTTTAAAGGAGTGGTTTATTGTGAGCTATATAGGGCTTATGCCAATCTTAGTACGTGGTAACGCCCGGTAGGATAGAGCCGCCATTGTTAGAACCAGTGTTTACACTAAGCACTGTCAACAGTATACGACCTTCGTTCTTATTTTCATACTTTTTTAGTAAGCCGTGGCTAACTTACGTCGGAAAGATGAAATGTTGTATAAAAATGTTGTGGGTCGAAAACGGAGAGGAAATTCAGCCAATTCAATGCCACACGAACCACAGATGTGAACATCTAAACAATAACAATGGTTTGAACAATGGCGCCTCTTTGCCACCGGGGGAACTACGTACTAAGATTGGCATAAGTCCTATTCCCAGAAGGTCAAACCTTCACAAACTTTCCAACATCAATTGTGACGAATACTGCGAGCAACTGTACAATTCGAAGGATGCCATTGTTCTAAAGCGTCCAAAATTGGCCAACAGAAGAGGCGTAACCTTCCGTCAGGACAAAACACATAAAAAACTGTTGAAATTTTTCTAGGATTTTCTGATCGCACCTTCCTTACAGTCTTGACATTGCTCCATCGGATTACCATATTCTCCGCTCTGTCTCAAATTCTCTTAATGGAAAAAATTACGCAAATCTGGAGGCCATAAAAAAGCAAATCAATCAGTTTTTTGCAAGAAACAAACAAGAACAAGACGTTCAGGGAGAAGGCAATCTTTGATCTACCCATAGTTGAGCTGAAGTGAACGAACAAAACAGTTCTTACATTATTGCCTAAAATTCCTTATGTACTGAGAAATTCTTTTTCAAGTTGTGAACGAAAAACTGCACGGAATTATGGAATGACCCAATACTCCCCTCCCCCTTCATCGCTTTTTTGGCAGTTCCCCCACTTGTTTTTGGCCGAAAGCATGGCCCCGCCCCCTTTCCATCTCCGGGTCCTTTTTTCGTATTTCTTGATGTCTTTTTACATTATTACTGTGTTTTTCTGCTTGTCGGCCCCTAAGGCTCGACTTACACATACACAAACACCAGTAAAGCACATTAAGCCCAGAAAAAAAGATAGAAAAGAGAGCCAAAGACCACAAAGGTTTGATTGCGTGCGGGACTCTTGTTGCAGAAGTGCGTGGCCCGCGTGGTGCTGGAGGACGACCAAGAGGGCGGGGCGACGGCGGGGTTGCGTTTGGAACCGCTCCGGGACACAATCGAAACCTTGTTAACCTTAGGACCGCCGCTTGCTTTCTCTTCCGCTACTCAAATTCGGGCGCCCTCTGCCCCCTTCACCCTAGCCTGCCCAAAACGCCCCCTTAACCCTTCTGGTCCCCGTTTTCCGGCCTCCGGGCCGGTCACCGCCCAGGATCGACTCATCGCCAATGCCTGTCTCGTCTTTTTCCTCGGAACGCTCTTCCTACTGGCCTGGTTGCGCGCGCAAGGGGTGGAGCTTTGAGCAACCCGTGACCGTACAGAGAAGGGGCGGGGCATGGGACGTATTCTCTGCCTTGCGTCGTAGGGGGGAGAAAGAAAACAAAATTAACCCTTTTATTTTTGCACTCCTTCATGCATGATTTTTTATTATTATTTTTGGTTGGTTGGAGACAGTTGTTTGAATGAGAGGACTGCAATTAACGCGAGTGATTAATTTTGTGGGATTTAACTTCTTTTTCCTTTTAAAAGAGTTTGCAAAACGTTTATTTCGGTCTTTTCTTATTCTTCCTTTTTATCGATGCGACGTTTGTTTGGTACTGAAAGCGTTTTAAGGCCACTGTATACCCTTTCTCTTATTTTCCATTGACTGAGTGGAATGAGAGAAAAAAATGCGTTGAGTAATTTTCGATAACTGTTGCATATTTTTCGATAATTTTTTACCAATTTGAAATTAATAATACCTGATGACGAGGAGAAATTCTCGACCTTGTAGAATTGGAAAAAAGCAGGCAAATTCCTTAAACAGTGGTAGATTATCTTCGTCTTTTTTCAAAGATGTCGCTTCCTGAGATTCCAGGAATTATCAACTCAAAATTTACTGTCAATATTACTTTTTTTCCGAATTGTAGAATTAAAAATACATAGAATCTAACGAGGAGAAATTTTCGACAGTCAGGATTTTTGGAAAAAGCAGAAAAATTCCGTGAACAATGGTAAATTATCTTGCCTTTTTTAAAACATATTTTCTGTGAGATTCTAGAGATTATCAATTCAAACTTTACTGTTAAAATTACTTCGAGAACATTGAGTGGTAAATGCAAAATCGTCCACGCAAACTTTTCATGTAATCGTTCATAAGAGAAGTGTGGTAAACAGTGGCCTTAAGCATTAAAATTGTGTCTAGCTATGAAAATTTTGGATACTGAGAAAATTATCCAGGGTAAGGCATTTTTTGTCGGAAAATTGAAGTGTATGTTCAGCTGTGATAGAAAGCAAGTAAACTTTAGGTTTCGCTTGAGAAGCTTTTGTTCAGTGTGCAACGAAAGTGAGAAAAGGGAAAGCAACGAAAGCAGCTGGGCAGTTTGTGATGTTTCTTTACATTCCGTGTTTCCTTCTGTTTTGCAATACCTCCCCCCCAAAAAATAGTTCAGTCAGTGTCTGCGTTTTGCGTATTTAAGTTCGCCTAGCTTATATTTTACGACCCAAATCGCTATATCCACTCATTTTACGTGTTGCTTAAAGTTGGAAACGAGCTGGTGGCAATTCATTACAATAAAATTTCGAGAAATGGATGGATTGTATGACTTTTGTGTACTGTTAGCTTACGAGCTTCTCCAAGTTAATATAACATATAAAATTAAGAACTCGAGCAGTCAGCTGGTACAGTTTCTTTTTAAGTGAACTTTTCTCAAGATTAAATTCCCGTAAATCTCCTTTTTTGACTATACCAGGGAAATTACAATACAAAGTACTTGCATGCCCTATAGTGATTCGTAGAAGATGAATTTCAAGTTTAGTAGGAGCACATTGAGTCACAATTTTCATAGTTTGCGAGCTAACGCTTGACCGTTTTATCTAATTTACGACACGTACATGCTCTTTGGCTTGTATTGTCTGATTAAACGGCTTTTCGTTTATCGTATTCCAGGTCCGTTATTGTAGAGTCCGGTAAAGGGGCTTGCATTGTGTGTCGTATTGAGGCTTATCTTGTTTGAATAGGCTTAATTACAAGTTATAAAGTTATACATTTTTATTGATATCTTTGAATCCTTCCACTTCTATTCAAGTACTCATGAAAATTCTACCCAAGCAAAACATTTATTTTTTCCCTTTTTTTCGTTTTTTTTTCAAAATTTTGTCTTTTATTTTAAGGCACTGGGTATAGGCTACTGCCGAGCGCTAGCTGCCACGGAATATCATTGTTAGCAAAAATGAATATTCGCTTAGGGGGAAAATGTGGCTACTAAACATGAAAGCCGCATTCTGAATTAATACTTTCATTATTCAACTTTCTTTCTTTGTTCACTATTCTTATTTTGTATTCGTCATATAGTAACTGTATCCACTACTATATAGTATTCATTATTAAAAGTGATCGAAAGGAACTCAACTATCCCTCTGTTGATTACACGGCACGCGTTAGTTGTATTCCACCCCGTCTTGGGAGTACTTTTTAAACTGCAGCAAGGCTTAATGGGAACTACGGAATGCGTATTTTTTATGAACTGGTCCGTTCGTCAGGTTCACATTACGGATTTCCTGTTTGACAATAAAATGACAAATGTAGAAATAGGAAGTTCAACTCCTTAATGCAGCTTACCTTTCACAATAAAATAGCCATTCTCTCTATTGTTAACATCCCACCAGACAGATTGAGAGACGTTCAAGAAGAAATGCAAGATTGGAAAACGTTTGGAAATTACATTGCTCTTTAGTATTCCTATTTACTTTTCGCTTAAAAAAAATAGAGGAATATAGTGCGGAACGAATTGTTTAAAACTGTAAAAATTTAACTCAAATTAAAACTCAAAGACCATATCAAATAATGTCAAAGTGCTTTTCTTCCTATGTTATTTTTTGCATTCGATATCTGAGACTTTCCCATTTACGTATAGTTCTTTTAACAATATAAAATTGCTGTCATGAAAATTTGATATTTTTCGGAAAGACTTATAGTTCTCTTTAACGTAAACCAACTACTTTAACGCTTAGAAATCAAAGAACCAATTCAAAAGCCATTTAATAATTCAAGATGCATTGTATTAGTATAGTACGATACAAAACAAACATTCTAAAAATTACTTGAAAACACCAAACTGTTTTGTGTAGGTATCAAGCAATTGACGATATAAGAAACTTAAAATACAAATAAAAACACACAATGAAATCTACTCTACAAAAGAAATTCAACGCAACGCCCAAAACTCAAATTACTCGCAGAGCAAATTTTATTACAAACAAAAGGCAGTGGGTGGGCTTATTGTCTTTCTCCCTAGTACTACTCTACTTTTTGAGCACAGTAAATAAAATTCGTCCTTAGTCTTTTTTTTAAAAAAAAGCTTTCTTAATCTAGAGTACTGCGAATATGTGTTCTATTGATAATTGCTGTACTTTTACGTGTAACGTTACACATTAATAATCGCGGGCTTTCGGCTTTCGGGCCAGATTTAGCATATTATTCCTTTACAAGTATTGATACATGGCAAGAAAGAATTAAAATAAGAATCGTTATTAGGATTGCATTAAACAATTTATCCGTTTGTATGGAGTCATTAAGTTACTCAACCGGCTTGGGCTTAACAAGCTTACCGTCTCTTGAGAAACTCGTCAATAAAATTTTCTTCATGGTTTTCTTGATATGCGTTACTATTATAGGATCGGATATGTACGTGCACGGATGTCCTGGAGAGGCGTGGCTTGGTGCGAGTAGCGCAGACCGTGACGACGTTGTTATCTTTTTACCGGGGAAGACCTTCGCCTGCTCCGCCTGCGTTATCCGCCGTATGATTTTAAGTCGAAAAGACGAAAAAGGAAGGATGGAAGCGGCCTACAACGAAATTGTGACATTTGGGAAAAGAAAAAAAAGAGAGGAGGAGACAAGAGCTTGTGTGTTCTCTTTCCGTTACCACTGACAATCGTCGTAATAGGATCAGTGCAATTGGCCCAGCATTTACGAAACGTGGCCAGATTTCGGTTTTCCTTGAAAAAAGGAAAAATGTCTGCTCAGAACAAACAAAAAAGTACTTGGACCCGTCGCTTTAATGGCAAGCAGTACTTTACGTTGAGAAAGCACGTTCATTTCCATGACATTGTTAGTAGATTGTATTGATATTTGGACATTTCTTCCCTCCTTAATAAGGTGCCAAAGATGATTTTTTATATTTAAAATTGTGTCCGTTTTATTTTTTCGCGCATTTTTACGTCAAGTAAAAAAAAGCTCTCATTGGCTGCGATTTTTATTTGCACTGCACTTTTATGTCTCCCAAGAGGAGACTTTTATTGTACGCGTTTTAGAATAAACATGTTCGATGTATAAAAAGGAACCTATTACACGCCTGAATCCAGAAATTCGTGTCATGCTTCAAGTAACGTGAAGGATTCCACCGTAATGGCTTCGCTGCGTGGGGTTGAGAAAGAGCTTAGGTCAGTTTTGAGGTTTCGGGGAAGGTTTTGTATAAAAACCCCGAAGAAACTGCCCAGTAGATAAGTTAACGTCGTGTAGTAGACAGCCATGTCGTTGAAACCCGCTAACGTTCATAAGAAAGTTTCGCCCAATGGAGAAGTACAGAAAATAGATTGAATACTATCGTACAAGATACTTAGTGTTAAAAATAATCTTTTTTTTGCAGATTATACTCTATTTAGGGAAACGTGACTTCGTAGATCGCTACACAGCGGTGGATCCTATAGGTGGGAAAACCTGTTATTTTTCTTTGTTGGTTTTAGTCGAATAGCGCTATCTATCCGCACATTGTTGACCCAAAGTGACTCGTTTGTGCTGGCTTATTTTTAATTGAGGTTAATCGCACTAGATGGCGTTGTTATCGTACCGCCCGGAGCGACATTTGGACGCCATTTGTTCGTGCAAGTCTTAGTTCACTTCCGGTACGCGGCCGAAGCCGAAGAATTTGCTAACGTTTCTTTCAAAAAAGTGGCTTGCATCGCGTCCCTAACTCTCGAGCCGGGTGAGAAGCCACATTTGAGTAATACCAGACTGTCATGCTGGCAAGTAAGCTGCTGGAAAATTTCTTGAGAGGATATCAAGGTTATTTAAATTTTCATTGTTAGACGAGCTTGTTGAAGAAATTGGGGAATTTACCAGGAATTTGTACCTTCTCACTACCTCTGCCCAATGGAGCGCCGCCATCTTTGGTGGTCCAAGCGCCGGTGGGCGTCTTTGGGGAGCCTTGTGGCCTGACTTACGAAGTGTTGGCGTTTTTGGCGCCTAATGCAGTGGACACTCCCGAATCGCGGTAAGTGAACGGTGAAAGGAGTTGGCCGATATAGGGTCAAAAATGGGTGTCGCCATCTTTGGTGTTTGATTTACCACTGTCGCTAGGATACGGCATTAGTTGTGACGTCACATATGCTATGGACCGTCTTGTACATACTGGTAACCTAGCGACCAGAGCGAATTCGAGCGCACTCGCGAGCGCGCTCGAAATTTTGCGAGCGATGAGCGCGATTGCTCGTTTCTAAAATTTGCGAGCTCAAGCGCGAGCGCAAACCGAAAGAGCGCACGCTCGTTTAGCAGTGCCACCTAGAGTTAAAAGCCAGTACTTAATGTTAAAAATCTAGCAGGGCTTTACCATTCGTTTCGGAATAATCGTTGTCACCGTTTTCGAAATTTAAATGTAAATGGGCCTTAAGTAGGTTGGCTCCATCGTGGCCTTAGTATCGTAATGCTGGTGTACGAAACGGATTACCTTCGCGCAAATAACCTGGCCCTTCCATTGACTTTCGCAAATTCTCCTTATACGTATCATGGTCAAAGAAGATTAAATTTTCATTAAATAAGATAATAAGATTATGATTAATTAGTTTTCTTTTGGTTTCCTTAAATTATTTAGTTAAAAATAGGTTCAGTGAGGGATCTGAGGGTCATGGCCGAACTACCGCTAAAAATGTATGAAAAATAGCACTTATAGGTAAAAATAAATGTATAGTAAAATAAGGTAGAAGTTTTAAAATCATGGTGAGAGTTAAATATAACTCAAAGAAAAATTGAGAAGCAAAAATTGAGAAGTAAAACTAGATCATTTTTCTAGCAAACGGAAACAATTCAAAAGAGCGCGAGCGCGAGCGTGAGCGCTAATTTGAAACGAGCGCGCGAGCGAGCGCGCTCGTTGAAAAACGAGCGATTTTTAGCTCTGCTAGCGACAGTGGTAAATATCAACAACAACCATTCAATGTATGGCGGCTTCCCCGCTAGCGCACGATACGAGTGCAACCAGAACTGCTTCTCGGAATACGCCCTATTGGGTCATTCATTGGGACCCATTGAATGACCCGTGAAAACGAATTTTTCTGTACGTAACGATTTTTTTTAAAAAAAATATTTGGACTATTTTATTTGATCACTTTAGCCCAACGATTGAGTAGATCAAAGATTTCCTTGTCCAAGAACGTCTTCTATTATTTTTAAAATTGGGCACACTATAAACGCCACGACGCGTATTACGTAAATCGAGACCACGTAATCTGGCGTCTTAAATAACGCTTTAGTTTCAGGTTTAATATCTTTATTTTTCTTTTGCGGCGAAAACAGCCAATAAACTGTGATCACCTTCTCTTTTTGGAAAATACACACAAGTGCAGAAAACATGTGAAACCACTAATATTAACTGCTGGTGTTCCTAATCTGTGAACAACGAAAATTTTTTCGTTGATGCTCAGGTACCATTGAAGATAAGATGTTTGCTGTTCTTCACAACTTTCCGTAGACAACCTATGTTACTAATTCCAAGACACTGAAAAAACTTATTAGTCTTATTTCAGTGATTGTTTTGTTTTAGATAAAAGAAACGTAATGTCTGTCTGAAACTAAAAATCGTAATTTTGAAATAAAACGACGCATTGAAACGAAACAATTACCTGAGAAACTTCGATAGCTGTCCTAACAAAGTGTACAAGTTCCACAAAGAAAGCTGCTAACATTTCCTAAATAAAAATTCACAATATGACGTTCGCTATGGAAATATGGATGTTCCCATATGGAAAAAATATGGGTTAACTGATATTTATTTGTTTAGGAGTAGCGTCAGGTTAAATGTCCGAGTTGTGCAAGCTCCACCTCCAGCACCTTCCGCGGTCTTACGAGGATTATGGGAAGCGCCCACGGCGTCCCCTGCGACCATGGTCAGCCGCCAGTTTCTACTCTCTCCTGGCCGCATGCAAATCGAACTTTGTTTGGACAAACCAGCGTATCATTCAGGCGAGAAATTGCTGATGAACGTCATCATCACCAACAGCACCAATAAAACCGTTCGTCGAATTAAAGTATAAACTTAGTAGAATCACTTTCTTTGTCTTTCATTTTCTGTTTTTTCACTAAACTTGATGTTACTTTATTTTCCAGTGTAAGTTGCTTCAAGCTTCGGAGTTGTCGTTCGCTCCCGGCGAACGCCGCGTCCCCATTTACACTGTTGAAACGCAAGAGGGCTGTCCAATCATGCCCGGCGCGTCGCTTCAGCGCGTAAGATAGTTTTTTCGCGAAAAATCACGTGTTAGCAATTGATACCGAATACTTTTGTAGACGTACACCATGTACCCTTCGTTAGAAACGACGCGCCACAGGGAAGGCTTAGTCCTCGAAGCGCCGTTACATGGAGTACCCAATCGTTTAGCGGCCAGTACCGTTTTCCCGAACAGCGATCCACGGGAAAGTTTCGCCATTATGGTCTCTTACGTTGCAAAGGTAGCATTATTTTTATTATTATTTATTGCAAAAATAAGGCGATAAGAATAATTCACACAAAAATTATTAACACGAACCTACTAATAAAAAACTTCGCTCTTGATCAGAATTGAAAAATGTCATTTTTTAAAGTTTATATTGGATATTAATTTATTTATTTTTTCACATTTTTATTCGTTATTTTCACGTTTTTCTTTGTTATTTTTATACTTTTATTCGGGTTGTTGCGTATTATTTAATGACCAACTTTATCGACAAGCCGATACATTATTGTCTTCCACTTTCTGTAATGGATACCACTCATATTTTTTTTCAAATTTGTATGCTATTATTTCTTCATTTTTCTTTGTTATTTTTAAATCTTTTTCGTCATTTTTCTTTTTTTTTTTAGATGTTTCTTTGTTATTTTAGTTTTTTTTGCTATTTTCCATATTATTTCTATTATTTTAGATCTTTTATTTCTATTGTTTTAGATCTTTTTATTTGTATTATTATATTTTTACGCCTATTATTTTTAAATCTTTATGTATTTTCCTACGCAGATTAAGCTTTACATGGGAACGGTACATGGTGACGTGGCGGCCGAAGTTCCTTTCCTCCTAATACACAAAAACGATATAGGAAACGCTTTAAGCAAGAGTAATCCTAATTCTCCGGCTGTTTTGAACAACCCGGATCCGCCTACATTCCCTCCACCTCCTACGCGCCCCAGAATGGTTAGGTAAGAAAAATATTTCTCATTAATATGAATGCGTCAGGGTGGCAAATTCTTCTATCTGCAAGCAGTTATGGGCTATGAGTAATGTTTGTCTGAATTTTTTACAGGTTGATTTCAATGGACCAGGACTGCGCGAACGAATCCACCACCGATCCTATAATTGCATGGTGAACGGGTTTGAACAGATAAAGCCGTGAACAATGCCTTCTAACAAGCTTCTCGTCCCACTGTAATAAGATATACATATTCTTGTTCAAAGTATCATTTATTTGGTACCCTTGTACTTTGCTTTACAGTATACACACGCAAGCCACTTTTTGTTTTATGGTTGATGACGTTTAACTCGTTTATCAGTTCGTTTATCATTCGTTGACATCTATTCATGAACTTCTCGCAGGGTTGGAAATAATGTTTATTTGTAAGCTCGAATGTAGGGCACCTATGTTGGTCAAAAGGCTTATTACGCCTTCGGCCCATCAGCAAAATTGCATTGAATCATTTATGGAACATTTGTAGGGTTAAACACTATTAAACATTGACTAGTTCCTGTGTGCTGTTTCTTTATGAATTTGATTTCCAAAATTTGTCGAAAGCTTTTTGTGTTGGAATTCTCAAAGGTTTGGTATCCTACAAATCACATCCAGTATACTTTTTCAGAGACATTGTGTGTTTACATATTTCTTTAAGCTGTGATTCTAGCCTTTAGAATGTTTCGCTAGCAACCCTTTATTATGCTACATCGATTGTTTTACTTTCGTTTTGACGATTAGTGAAAACTGAAGTTTTTTTCACAATTTGTGCATGTTGATATTGCTATTGTTAAAGAACGAGTAATACTGGAATGCAGGCGTTGTATTGAGGAAATTGTACAGTGATTTGAATTATACGCATACGCTTGAACTCCGTGCATTTACGTGAATTTCTACAAGCCAGCAATTTTCCAAAAAATAAAAATATTGCGCGTTAGAATTCTGAGGAGGGAAGAAGGAAACGCTGCTGCTCTTTAAGGAAGTTGAGCTTTGTACTGGTCTTCGTTTGATTGCATATCAAATTAAACGGACATCGACAGCAGCAGCGTCATAAACTAAGAGATAAAGGATTTACTAGTCTGTGACGTTGTCCTAGATCCGGTAGCAATCTAACGATATACACAGAAGTCATTCAGGGTTTTCTATCATTTCCAACTTTTCATTCGGGAGACGCAGTTGGCGTTTGTTGCGTTGTTGGATTTACATCAAGACATTGGAAAGCTTTTAACAAACTTCCGGGCTTTTGCACGTGGTACAGCGCGTGAAGAAATTTGTGTTATTCAAGAGACTTAGGGAATTAATCCCCAACGCAGTGGCATTTACCGAAGTCTGCACGTGTGGCTTTTACCGTGAAAACTCCTTGGGACACCTAAATCCTATTACAGGCCGTTTGTTTCCTTAATAAGGTGCAAATCGGACCTGGGTGCGCACAGACGTCTTGACAGCAGAAAAGGAAACAGACGCAATTGGCAGCCAGTTCGTCGAGTATGACGGCCGTAGCTATTAAGAAAACCTCGCCTAATGGCAAAGTGAGTTGGAAAAAATGGTTACCAAGTTAGTAAGTGTCTATAAATCATGTTTCCTTAGATAGCGCTGTATTTAAATAAACGAGAGTTCAAAGACAACTTAACTTCCGTCGAACCAGTGGGTAAGTTACGATACATTTTTTACTCGAATTACTCGAATTGGAAAGCTTTCGTCGGAAAGGTTGGCCCTATTCTAACTACACGGAACTTGCATGAGCGGTGTTCCGATCGCTGAACCTACTCGTTTCGTTTACTGGTCTTTGACGTAAAGAAATTATAAAGGGAAAGGAGTTTGTGAAAGCAAGTTAAAAGTAAAATGTCCCCGCGTTGGCAACTTTGATTGTAGCAAAATTCGCGTGTAATTAGAACAAGGCCTATCCAGAGTTCTCGGGATAGTAAGTAAGAAACAGTGAATTTTCAAAGCCAAGCTGATCTGGCGATATAGGAACGTTCGTTTTTAGTAAAATGCCGTACAGTTTGCACATGGCTTCCACTTAGACCACTGTATTACCTTTTGCCTTATTTTACATCGACTGAACAGGAGAAACGGGAAAAATTGTGTTGGCGATTTTTCCTTAACTGTTGCGTATTTTTCGATAACGTTTCGACCAAAATTTGAAAATTTAATACCTAGAATTTAACATGGAGATTTTCTTAACAATTCAGAACGTTGGAAAAAGAAAAGTTCATTGAGCAATTGTAAATTATTGTATCTTTGCGATTTTTTAAATTTTTTAGGGATTATCCATTAAAACTTTCCTGTCAAGATTACTTCGAGAAACATTGAGTGGTAAATGCAAAAATCGTCCACTTAAGTTTTTTATGGAATTGTCCACAAGAGAAGGGGGCCTTAACACATTAGACGCAACTGTTCCCAAATGGAAATATTACTGTGAGAATTTTTCTTTGGGGTGTGTAGATGATCTTTGTGGAACTTGTAGTTTGTAGAACAGATATCAAGGTTTCTTAGGTATTTCTTTGTTTTTCAATGCCGCTGGTTGTTTAACTTCTGGAATTTTCAGAGTTTGGGTGAAAACGAGTCTTGGCTGTCTAAGCTAATATTAGAAGGTAAAGGAGACGTTATGTAATTTAGACTTATGTTTTGGGACGGCCAATTTCTTCTTCTGATATCTGGATACACGTTAGCACACGAGGGCATCGACACGAGAAGGGCGAGTACGCATTTTGCACAAGTCGGACTAGGGGATAGAAACCAACGGGTAGGGTAACTCTCCCGGGACAGGTAAAGCCACATGGGCTGAATAGGGGAAAAACAGAAGGTAAAGGGTTTCTAGCGGGGAACAGGGTGACAGAGGCGGCCTTAGCAGTACGCGGGGCCTTGGGCGAGTGTCAAATGTGGGGCCGAGAGCCGTAGTGTAGACGACATACCGTACCACCTTAGGTACCAGAACGTTCACGGGCTTGTCTGCACTAAGGCCTGCACGCCAGTACTATACGCCTTATTATTGTTGTTTCAAAACGTTATATCTTATGCAAGTCCCATACCCATTGGCCGTTTGATTACATTACGTATTGTAATATCGTTCTTATATTGATTTAGTGGCCTTTAACGGCCTTAATTGATTCAGAAACATTTTGCATGCAAAATCAATAAACTAGATAATAATCATTGCTGAACTCTCTGGAGTCGGCAAATTTATTTAATTACGGAGAACCAGAACACTTGTAATAACACTCACCAAGCAGTTGCGTCAACGATCACAGACGGAAATCTACTTTTCTTGCTTTCCGCTGTGCAAACTCGTTGATCATGTCCTCGTAGTCCAATGTTGCAGCAAGTTCCTTTTCAATTGACAAGACAGCTAAACTGCACAGTCGGTTTTGCGACATTGTTGAACGTAGGTAGTTTTTTATAAGTTTCAACTTTGAGAAGCTTCTTTCCGCGCTCGCAACGGTCACAGGTATTGTCAACATAATTCTGTATGCAACAACAATGTTGGGAAATGAATCTCGAATGGGCCAAACGTACCGAAGACACTCTTGAACTGTACTGATGTCATCAGGAATCATCTCTCGAAAAATTTTCAATTTTGCGCACAGGTCAATTCCGTCCAAATCGCGTGAGTCTTCTGCGCGTAACATGTTCTCCAAATCCATGCAGCACTTTAACAAGTCATTGTCGTTCAATGCCCGCAAACTCTTCGAGTTGTAAAGAAATCCAAATATTGAAGCATATTCTTCCAGCTGTTCGAATCTTTTCTCCATTGAGGTAAGTGCCTGATCGACTATCAACAAGAAGTATCCTGTTCTGAAGGCTTCCTCCGGCGAAGATGTTGTTTCGTCGTTACCCTCGTAATCGAATTGCTTTTTCTTGCGTCTGACGCTTCGTTCCTTGAATTTCTGGTCTACATTCATGTCGGACGCGATTTCCTTTGCTGTGATCATCGCATCGGAAAATCCGGTTTCCCGATACTTTTTCAAGAAAGTGACAAGACCTTTGATTTGCTGTATTGCCACGTCGAGCTGCATGTTAGCTGATTGCAAAGTTTTGCTGACAGCATTCACAGCAAATAAAATATCATACCATATGATTAAGCTCAGAATAAACTCAAAGTTTCCTAGCTCATAGCTTGCAAGACATTCGGCTTCACTTTTCACTAGCGGATCATTGGCGGTGTCAGCGAAGAAAATGGAAATACCGTATTTCAGTCTATAAAGAATTGGCCAAAATATGTACTTAACTAAGCTACGGTGCATTAGAATGTCGTCCAGAGGCCCCCCATATTTTATGATGAGCTGACGGTGACAAAAGAAACCATCGCGGGGCCCCCCTCAGGCGCGGGGCCTGGGGCGGTTGCCCCAGTCGCCACCGCCAAAGGCCGCCTCTGATGGTGACTAGAGAATTCCTTTGTTGAACAAAATAAACTTCCAACATCCTATCCCGGGATTACTCGGGGGCTTCGTTAGCCCACGAGAGCCAGCTTTGACGAGCGTTCAACGCCGCTGGACGTTTGTTGCTTGAGGGGGTCTCTGACGAAGGGGAGTTGGTAAACTCTGGACTGGCAGGTTCGGGAACCGTCTCCCCTTTGTGTACGGCAGGTCGGGTACATTCTAGAGGGTATAGGCCGCTCACGGGGCGATGGGACGTCGTAAGGGCCGTTCGGACGGTCACAGAGCGGGTATAGCCGTCTCTCCCTGGATGTAGTTCGGCTACCCGTCCAAGGCTGTGTTTTCACTGCCAACTCAATACCGGTGTTGAGTTCACTGAACTCAACACCGGAGTAGGGCTTGTCAACTCGCATCCCAATAGGCGTCAATACTACTCAATTGAGTTGAAGTTGAAATCGAATATAACTTGCAATTGAGGATTATAAATCGTTGTATTGCACGCACTAATACAGTATAATATTAAGATAGGAAAATTATAAACAAAAACGAAGGATTTATGCATTGTAACGTTGACGTAAAACATCCTGCAAAATTTCCTTTATAGTGCCGCATTTCACAACTTTACTTTTTACGGCTCATTGAAAATTTACAGTAAAACTAAATTTATGTAAACGTTGGAAGGACAATTGTGTGTGGCAATTACTTATATTTAGTATGTATACAAAAATATATTTTACTTGAAATGCAATATTTATGAACATAAATTCACATGTTTGTCAACAAAACTTCCTTTTATTTACAATTCACCCACCCCCTCTGGAGTCTTGACGCGGAACATCCCTCAACTCACCTCTGCTGGCCTAGACCCCTGATCCGAAGTGGAGTTGACAAACCCTTCCCCAACCCCCCCTTTGAACTAGAGTTTGGCCAGTGGAAACACGTGAGTTTGTCAACTCAGATTGAAATCCCACTTCAACTCGAGTTGAGTTGGCAGTGGAAACACAGCCCAAGGGTCCAGCTCAGTCGGCGTCCGTTTCCGGGAACCAAAACAACATCTCCGAGTGCCGGCCATATTCCGGTATTTGGTGACGCAGGAGTGGGGCGTTCCCGAAGGGCGACGAGATATTCGGATTGCCACCATTTCCAAAGCGTCTTACCGACTTCAATGAGGTACTTAAAACGAATTGTTCAACCGTTCGGGATTGTTAAAATCAGGATCGTCGGCGGGTACTTCGGGGATTGCGGCGGAGAGAGGGTTACAAAGACGAAGCCCGAACATCAGCATAGACGGAGTCAAAGGGGAGGGCTCGGCGAGGTAATTCGAAACGTACGTTAACGGACGATCGTTGATGTGTCCCTCAATTTCCGTGAGTATGGTGCATAGTTCCTCGCTGGTGACCAAGGCGGTCCCCAAGGTCTTTTGGAGGGTGCGTTTCGTTAGACCTATGAGGCGCTCACATAGGCCTCCAAAGCAAGGGGCCTTGGCCGGGTTGAACCGCCAAACGATACGACGGATCGCAAGGTAGCCGGCGAGTTTCTCGGAATCGTACAATTGCGTAGTTGACGGTTTGCTACGATGAAATTCGTCCCGTTGTCCGATAGGAGCAGGTTGGAGCAGCCGCGCCGTGCGATGAAACGTCGTAAACCAATCAAAAAGGCGTCGGCGCTCAAGCTAGTGAGCATCTCCAACTGCAGAGCGCGGGTGGCTGCACAGGTAAATAAACAGACATAGAGTCGAGCTTCTGGAACGTCGAGGACCAGTAGGGCTCCGGTCAGGTCAACACCCGTGACGGAAAATGGTTGAGCTTCTTCTACCCGAAAGGGGGGTATCGGTGGTTCCGGAGGTCGTGGATATGGTGGCCATTGGATCAAACGGCAACGGTGGCAGCTCCCGATTACCCGTTTACACAGTTGTCGTGCCCGAGGCACCCACCAACGTTGGCGTAGTCGGCTGAGGGTAGCGTTCAGACCACCGTGACCCCCTTGCTCATGCAATCTGCGGATCAAGAGTAGACACAGAGGGGTGTTTAGAAGGGAGCAGCAAAGGCGATTGGGTTATGGCTGGTAGACGGCATGCAGTAATCGAGTGCCGCATCGAATGGAACCGTCTTTCAGCGCTAATCGTAGTTTAGTCACCATATCGGGGCGGGAGACTTTCCCGGTGGAGAAGTATTGGTAGATTTCCGGAAAGCATTCGCGTTGTGTCATTTGGATAGAGGTAATCTCGGCCTGGTCGACTTCTTCCGCTCGTAGAAGGGAGCCTTTCGGCTTCGGATTGCCTGACTTGTCTGAAGGCGTACGGAAGTAGGAGATAGCGCGCAATACAAAGGCAACCACACACAAAAACCAATGGTAGCTTGAGACTCGTTCTGCGAGGGTCCATAGGGAGGATTCGTTTGGGATCGAAAGGATGCTAGTCACTGCCACCGTTGCGACCGGCTCTTCCTGGAGGCTGGGGGGCTGTGTCAAATCGAGGGGGAACTCTCCAAGACGCCACTGAGTGCCAAGTCACCATAGTGTCGATTTGAGTAGGGCGCGACCGCTCATCCCTCTGGTTAGCAAGTTCGCGGGTTTATCGCTGGTGGGCACAAAGCGCCATTGAATACCGGGTAGGCGTTTCACTTCGAAAACGCGGCTTGCTAGTGGCCCTTTGACGGGTCTCCCGAGTTCAGCCAATGTATGACCACTTTACTATCGCTCCAACATACGACTTGTGGATCCTTGATATCCATCTTCACTAGGGTGCTACATACGTACTCGACTAGACGAGCGCCTAAGACGGCTGCTAGAAGCTCCATTTGTGAGACAGTAAGGGCTATCATTGAGGCGATCCGACTCTTCGACATTAACAGTGTGGGCGTTTTTGCACACCGGGCGTAGCGGACCGCGCCGAAGCTTTCATACTTGCGTCTACGAAGAGATGTAAGTCGGTGTCCTGGCTTATTTCAACCAGGCGGGGATGACGAATTTGTAGGGCGAAGGCTGCATCGCCTCGCCGTACCACAGTCTGGAGATAAGGCTTCGTCCCACGACAAGCGGTCTCGCCATAGTTGTTGTGTGAACAGCTTGGCCCGTACGGTTACCGGGGCTATCAAACCTAAAGGATCAAATACCTTGGCGGCGTCCCGCACAACCGTGCGCTTGGTGTGAATTTCCGTGGGTTTCCAAGACGGTGTTATGAGCTTTAATTCGTCAGATTGTCGATCCCAATGTAGACCTAACACAGGAATGAGGGCCGTGGCAGGGGCGGAGCAACCGCTGTTCTCCGTGAGGAGTAACAGAGCCAATTGGGCAGAGTTCGTAGCCCACTGACCAAGTACAAACCCGGCTTCCTTAAACAGCTGGCGGGAGCGATGGTAGAATCGGCGAAGGTTTTCTTCGGAGTTCGTGGCGTAAACTACATTATCGACATACAGATGAGCTTGTAATTCCGTTGCGACGTCTTTTGGGGTATTTACGAAGGTGTTGGCGGAGTGTGGCATTTAGAAGAAATTGGCTATAGGTTGTTCCAGAGAGTACAACCTTAAATTTTTAGGTTTACAGAGGACTGGAAGGGTTCTATAAATCGACTGGCCAAAAGAATCGTGTCGAGTCTTGGTCTTGCTCGTGAAGACCAATTTGAAGATAGGCCTTCGCAATATCAGCAACAGCAGCGTATAGGGCTTTACGAAATAACAGCAGGAGACTGGGGATATCGTGGTTTAGGGAAGGGCCGCTGAATAAGCAGTCGTTGAGACTGGGTATTCAGTTCCAACGCAGGAAGAGGCGTCAAAGACAATCCGTAAGGGAGTGGTCAACGAATTCTTAAATACAGCGCGGTGGGGGAGATAATGCACTTTCGCCCCTGGTACGAGTGCGGATCCCTCTTCCAATTCTATGATATGCCCAGCGGCTAGTTGATTGCGGATGACAATGTCATAGGCGCGGAGGAGGTCAAGATCGATGCGGAGCTTTCGTAATAGTGATCTGAGGCGTTGACGAGCAACTGCTGCGTTGTGGGGTAACGGAGTATGGCAAGAAAATGCGAAAGTGCGAATTCCGCTCAAAGGCGTCGAGGATTTGATGTTCTTCCTCCATGAACGATTGTTCCGCTTGGAAACCTATCGCTTCGAGCTGCCATAATTTTTCCACTGCGACGCCAAAAGATTCCTCATCCTCCTGGTGTGTGGAGATAGACATTATCGTTACGAAGTTCAAGGTGGATAGAGTGCTGTGATAGTAGGCCGGGAGGGCTCCGGCAATCGAAGTTCCGACAGATGAATCCAGAACATGAATATTGTTAACCCGGCGGTACCCTTGCACAAAGTCGAAAAAGTAGTCTCCTCCGACCAGGACACGGATGGCAATGGCGTAGTGATCGGCAGTTTCCTCGGCCACATCTATGCCGGTGGCGCCAAGTGTCGCAATATCCTGCGCTCGTCCAGACATCGTGATCCGGTAAGGGAGGGTATCGACGATATAAACTTCAATCGAGCGTGAAACAAGCTGCGTGGGGATGGTTATAGAAGAGACCGGGTACCTTCGGGGTCGTCCAACTGAGTCAAAGCCATCTAATTCCTCTTGAACCTGGCGAACAGGTATAAGATCCAGTTGATCGGTTAAGTTACGGGTAACGAAGGAACGCAGGGCGCCCAGATAAAAGAAAGCGCGGGCCCGCGTGTTACGGGTGGGGACTTGTACTTCTACTATGGCCGTAGGCAAAGCCACGGCGCTACGTGGGGCGGCCATGAGCATCACCGTTGTGTTAGGAGGTATCACTGATGGGGGTTCTCGCTCAGCGGTGTTGATGTTTGGCGTATGCAGACGAAGGTTATTCGGGGCGAGTGGGTCGCACAAACTCGTATGATGGCGTCCCCTACACCAATAACAGCAGGCTGGCGACGGGTATGAATAAGCGCTATGGCCCGGGTCAGGGCGGAGGCAATTGAGGCATAATCGGCGTTGGGAGGCGAGCGTTCTACGTTCTTCGCTGGTGTGATAACGGGGGCAGAACTCGGCGAGATGCTCCTCGGTGCATAAGAAGCACCGCCGGGGGTGGGATCCTGGGCGCGCCACGTAAAAGGATCCGGCGGTTCGGGGCCGAATTCCTCGGGCACGACTGATTGGGGGAGGGGTCTGGCTAGTTATGGTGGTCACTTCCCCATGCAGCCGGATAATTTCCTCTCCTATGGCGGTGCGGGGGATATCGAGATCCCATTCCTTGTTCTCGAAATTTCGCGTGACATTGAAGCGGATCTTGTAGGGAAGTTTGCAGAGAATTAACTCGGCAAAAACTAACCCCGCGGCGGCTACGTCGAGGTTCAACCCCAAGGAGTCCTCGTAGATGGGATTCGTACTCGGCGCTAAAGTTGCTAAGGGCGTTCACGGACGTCAATGGGGTAGGTAAGTTAAACAGTGCTTGTAAATGGACTCTTGGGCCAAGTGTGGAAGACAATACGTCTTTTCCAACAGGTCAATAGCTTCGGTGTAATTAGCGTCGTTCCTCTTGAAGCTCTGGAGAAGTTGCGAGGGTTCCCCCTCTAGACAGCCCGTTAAATAGTGGAACTTAAGGGCACCGGTGAGATCCACCCGATCATGCACACAACTGCGGAATACAT
The DNA here is from genome assembly GCA_020615345.1 of Triops cancriformis. Lineage (NCBI taxonomy): Eukaryota > Metazoa > Arthropoda > Branchiopoda > Notostraca > Triopsidae > Triops > Triops cancriformis. Next base: position 26,074 of record JAHZNP010000784.1, read on the forward strand.
CCCACCACGTGCTCCAGTCTATAGGATTACCGTTAAAGGTCGTGAGTTTGATGTTAGGTAGTTTGGCGGGGAGAGGGTGACTAGGGCAGGGTAGTGGGAATTCCTTTGGTGAACAAAATAAACTTCCAGCATGGCTTTACTAAAAGAAAGAATCACAATAAAACAGGATAATACGTTATTTTCCCTCAATATCTTTAAGTTTGTCACGTAGGTCGTCTACATAAAGTTCTGAAAATGGTAAACTTCTAATTTTCAGCAGTACCCGAGCAACAAAGACAAACTTATCACAAGCTTGTGGTTAGCTTTTCTCACGTTTTCTGTGTTTTAAGTCTATTTTCCAGTAAGAAACTCTAACCCCAGCTTACTGATTAAGTCCAAATAGTATTAATAATAATAATAATAGTAATTAAAGATACATAAACGTGATAGCAAGTCTTTCTGTAGACAACAGCTTCCGTGGTCCCGATTTACGTAAAATTAATTTACGTAATCCGCGTCATATAGGCTAGCCCATTATGTGCTCAATTTTACCTAGAATTTTTCTTTTCTTACTTTAACTTCTTGTTTTATTAGTGTAAGCTGCTAGTTAAATTTCTTGCGAATTATGCTAATGGCTAGCCTAATGTCGAAGCAACTTCTTGTTGAAATCTACCTGATAATAATACCCAGACATATTCGAGCTCCCTGTCCCAAGACGTAAGCTGAGACACCAGAAACTGCCAACAATTGGAAGTACCATTGATGAGGCAATAAGAGAGACGTTTACCAAACGAAATTAAAAATAAATAAGCAAATGACTTAATTCTTAGGTTCAAGATTCATTGAAACAGGCAATACCGTCGTAGTGGATTTAGAAGTATTTATAAGACACTTTGATAAAGAAAGACCTGTGAAATCACGTACAGTAATGGGCAAAAAAATTTACTTGCCAATTCACATTAGTCTAATTAAGCCTTTCGAGGCTGATTTATTTTCATTGAAGGGTGAACGAGCTTGAAGCTTCAACCAATCTCTGTCCATACTAAAAGGTAGACCGCGAAGTTTGAAACAAAATGTTATTTAAATAGTGTATAAATAACACAGTGAAAGATGTAGAAGTATTCATGATCACAGTTCTTTCATCCTGTTCAGGCTGCACCACATTTTAACTGTTGTTTGGCTCACATTTCTTACAGGCTTGTTCGCAAGTAAAAAAACGGATTTGCGCCAAGTCCAAACTCTTTTGAAAAAATAATGTGATTTGCAAGTCCAAACCCGAGCCACGGTCTTCGCGGCATGTAACAAGTTCAGTTCCAAGTCCAACTCCCTTTGGCTTTCTCTCATACAAGTTCATAACCAAAGTCCAAGTCCAGTTAAATGATTTCATCAAGTCCGCAATTCCGTAACGTTTTTAACTTTTTATAAAAATAGACTATAAAGGAAAATTTTTGCACGAACTGGAATCCGTTTGTCTCGCTAACTACAGAACAAATTTAACTGACTTCCTGTCGAAAACCGACTGCATGTGTATAACAATGCTTTTTACTCATTTTCTAAAGCGAAAAGACTAATACCAGCATGTTTTTGATAATTCATTTCTAGGTAAAACTGTTACTTTTCCCAGTTAAATCTTCTAGAAAGCAATATCCGCCACAGTATACCGCTTACACAGTAGAATAACTGGGGTATCTTTCAATGTTAAGGTTTTGACCATGGAGGACTAGAGGGAACATGCCTGTATAAAGCCTGTTACAGAAAAAAGGCTTTGAAAGGAGGAATCGTTTGAAGTGGATGAGTTCCCTGGAGTGGATGAGTTTGATGATTGGTTGGGACCCTGACTGGAAGAAGCACATCGATAGCGTAGCATCGAAGCACAACTGTATCGATAATTCCCTCTAGTTGGCGGCTACCATAGAGGACTACACAACACTGAGAAATTGATATATTTGTTCTGGTATCGATTTCTTTTTCAGGGTCATGTTGAAACTTCCCGCTAAAAGCAACGCGACTGTTGAACAGCCCCCTTCTCTCAGGGGACTAGCCTGAGGCTTGAGAAAGTTGTAACAAGAGGCCCATAAGGAAAGGTCTCAATGTTCCCTCTAGTCCTCTATGGTTTTGACCCATGTTTTCTCTGTCCCTAGAGTACATTCAGGTAAAAGGACAGACTAGCAAAGGGTATATTCGCAAACCTACCTGAGCCGTTCAGACAACGTCACGACAGTTTACAAACGGTCAGGGGAGTAAGGGAAAGGTCAGGGAAAAAAGGTGGCCCTTTTTGGGAATATTGTGTTCCCGTTGTTAACCCTTTTGCTACTAGATTGGCAACGCCGTCCTTACCAGGGCGATGAACAAGTCTGTGAATGCATACCTCCTATCTTCGTGGGGCCGCTGCACATCCTCTTGGGACCAAAAAAGGCCCGTCCAAAACCTTAGCATTGGGAGATACCACTGTTATCCTACTGTGTAAGCCGTATTCTGTGATATCCGCCTTTATTTATAACCCCCAAGTCCCTTAGCACAAGTCCAACTCACTTTTAACTCCATCCCTTACAGCAGGCTTCCAGTTCCTGTGCAAGTTCAATTCACTACGAAAAAGAGGCTTGCCGCACTTGATCAACACCGAGTTTTGCTAAAAAAATAAGCTTGATCCGGACTTAAATCCGGGACAAGTGCAAATCCGCGCAAGCCTGATTTCTTATAATTCTTGTAAAGATAGACGTCGCAATTCTTGTAAAGATAGACCGGGCATTTGTTCGACAGTTACGCCTTTTTGCTTTCTACTGCATTGAAGTGGCCTTTGTAAATTATAGTTGCTTTCGTTAATGAATACTGTCTATTCTTCCTACCAATTCAGAAGTGTCAGTCAGAACTTTTGCTCAAAAGGCGAAATTCGCTTTCAAAATTCGCGGTGGGACTTTCACTTCGTAAACGATTGGTTAACGCCACTGTATACCACTTTCTCTCAATGGGCAACTTCTATGGGAAACTGTCGTCAAGGATTTCGCGAAAACTGTGACGTATTTTTTAAATATTTTTGACAGTAAAGTTAGTGATTACGAAGTCTGGAACTCAACGAAGGGGAAACCTAATAGGTAATTATGGGGGATTCACCAAAGTTTACGACTTCTCGAAGGAATGGGAAAAAAAAGATTTCGTCTCTTTGAGTTACGCGTATTCTCTAAATAAAAATTTTAGCGCAAAATTTTTTTTGACTGGTTTGACGAAGACTGGTTTGTCGGCAGGAAAGTTTTGGCCACAGTTATTCGGGATACCCAAGGAATAACACTCGTTGACTACTTGAAGAAGGGCAAGACGATAACCGGAGAGTATTATGCAAAGTTATTAGACCGTTTGAACAAAGAGCTCATAGAAAAACGTCCAAGATTAGCGTGGAAGAAAGTGCTCTTCCATCAATACAACGCGCGGCCCCACAAGTCGAACATCGCAAAGGCTAAATTCTGCGAATTGGGCTTCAAATTATTTCCTCATCCACTCTATTCTCCAGATTTGGCTCCCTTTGATTTCTTTCTCTTCCCAAACTGAAAAAAATGGCCCAGGGGAAAGAAATTTTCGTCAAATGGGGAGGTCATCATCGCCGTGAATGAGTATTTTAGAGACTTCGAGAAAAACTTTTTCTCCGACGGTATGAAAAAATTGAAAGCTCGCTGGACCAAGTGTATAGCCATCGAAGAAGACTATGTTGAGAAATCAATGCGTTTTTCTAAAAAATAATTATTATTTTTGCATTTTTTACCAAACTTATCAAACGACCCTCGTACATGGGGGCAACTACACATTTATCGTGGAAGTTTCCAAATGGGAATAAGGATAAATTTGTCAGTTGCTCAGGTGCTATTGAAAATATGATGTTAGCTATTCTTCAGAATTTTTAAGGGACGTCCTAAGTTAATAACTCCAAAATACCGAGAAGGGAACTCATTATGCTATTTTCCGTGATTTTTACTTTTTATTTTTAAAGTTAAAAATTCTAGACCTTAAAAAAAGGTGGCATCGGAAAGGAAAAAATCACACACAAAACTTCCATATCTGTTCCGACGAATGCACAACATATACAAAGAAAGCTGTCGAGATATCTCGAATAATAATTCTCAAAATGCTGTTCCTCTTTTGGAACATCCGCGCCTAATATGTTAAGATAAGGTCCGCTGCTCTTTTGCTGCGAAAATTTATTTAAGTCAATGGCGTATTTTTAGAATAGGGCATGTTTTACTTTGTTATTTTAAACGAGGATTCCACGTTCTAGATGGAGTGGTGGTAGTAAGTGAAGACTACTTGCAAGATCGTCACGTTTCCGTGCAACTGGTTACGGAATTTCGGTACGGTCGAGAAGATGATGAAGTTATGGGATTGTCCTTCGTCAGGGAGTTATGCTTGGCGTCACTCTCCTTGACGTATGCACATGCCGGAATGACATCAAGCAGCTTAACTGAATTTCAAGTAAAGTTATTTCGAGCAAATTTTGAATATTTTTTGAGCATGTTGAGTAATCTGCGTTTAACAGGAAGACTTGTGTAAGAAAAACGAAAAGTCGGCATTGCCTTTCCATATCGATTGGCCCCGAGGTACTCCACCGTCTATGGTTCTGTGGCACAAGGATTATAAGGGTGCACTATGTGGAATGCAACACCAGCTGCAAATTAGCGTACAAAAGGACGGGGAGACCCGTGTCCATAAGAGGTACTTTTATCTTAATTGGAGTCAAAGTCTGCATGAGTCTTTCCTGGCAACAGGAGTAGCTTGTCGTTAACTCTGTGCGTAACTCAAATTTTGCCCGAATTGCAAGACGAAACAACGCTGTTGTGGGGCAGTTTATCTGAACCGAGCTTACCTGCTACTCTAATTAGCCACCCGTTTCTATTTTCACACGGGAAACTTCATCTGGAACTTTGCCTGGAAAAGGCTTTCTTGCAAGCCGGCGACCCGTTAATCGTCAATGTGTCTATACTCAACCACAGTTATCGATCCGTTAAAAAGATTAAGGTGAGCACGTGGAATGTGGAAACATCTGCTTGTGTGGCATTACACAGGGTTTTTTTTCTGTTCCAGACGTCTTTTGTTCAAGCTTACGAGGTATCATTTGCTTCAGGGAGAAGAAAGCAAGACATCGCGAAGCTGGAATCCTGCGAAGGGTGTCCAATCATGCCTGGCAGCACTTTGAACAGGGTACATATTTTAAATTACATTATTTTATTACCAGTGAGCATGTGCTCTTTGTATAAATGATTAAATTCTAAACAAGATTGAAAATAAGCATCTTTTGTCATTTCAGAGTTACACGTTAGTGACAGATGATATAAAAGAAAGTAAATTGGGATTAGCAGTCAATTCCTTGGACGATTGGAATGATATTAACATAGCTGCTTCAACGCTATCCGCGGATTCGTCTGAATCCACCATTTTTGGTTTTATTGTGACGTACTATGTGAAGGTATGTCAATATTTGGAATAATGGCTTATTCGGTTAGATTTGCTATTTTTTAATTCCTGTCGTTTTGGTCTTTCTTTCATTCCTTTTCATAGGTGAAGCTTGTGGTGGATCCGTTAACGACAGTTATAGCTAAGCTTCCAATTATTGTGATCTCGAAAGATGTCCGACAGCCTCACAGCGGAAACACTTTCCCTGCCCGCCAGTCCTGCTCTCTGGCGTATGATCTGGAAAGCGGAAATGTGTTGTTTGAGGATTTCCGTGGATCGTCGTGTTGAAATTTGACGTGTTCGACAAAAATATTGTCGGAGAATTTATAATTTATTTTTGGTGACAGGTCTTGTATTTATCTTTTTTTTTATACCAGAATTATATTTATGACGAATTTTATAGAATACACGAATACAATGCATGGAGATTTAGATGTAGCTTTCACATCTGACGTAGTAAAAGAGCAGAAGAAAAAGGAAAGTCAATAAACTGATTGTTGTAGCAGAAGCGTAGGAAGGGGGGTGCGGGCCGCTCCGGGTAGAGTGGCGATGGGACAGTTTACACGTAGGACAAACCGTACAAAAATAATTACTAATGAACTACGACAATTTTCGTCGAAAAAATATTAAACAGTTTTTCAGAAAAAAAATAAAAACTGAATTTTTGGTTCATTTCGTAAGAAGGGGGTCCTGTTTATTTCGTTGTACCACTCATAATATGTACCCAAAAATAAAGTAAAAATTACTTTTACGTAGCTGATATTAGAGAATAACCCCTCCAAAGTAGGGATGGGAATCGGTTCGGCTTGAGTCGAGCCGAGTCGAGTCGATGTCGGCTCGGTTTGAAAACGACCGACTCTCGACTCGACTAGGTTTGGCAATGACCGACTCTCCACTCGACTCGGTTTGGCAACGACCGACTCGCGACTCGACTCGGTTTGGCTACGACCGATTCTCGATTCGACTCGGTTTGGCAACGACCGACTCTCGACTCGGTTTGGCAACGACCGACTCTCCACTCGACTCGGTTTGGCAACGACCGACTCTCGACTCGGTTTGGCAACGACCGACTCTCGACTCGACTCGGTTTGGCTATGACCGACTCTCGACTCGGTTTGGCAACAACTGACTTCGACTGGACTCGGTTTGCAAAGAACCGTCTTTGGTCGGCTTAAGAGTCAACTTTCACCGCCTTTCATCCCTATTCATATGGAAGTCCTGGAATGCAAGGTGAAAATAGATAAACAAAGTGAAAGTTTACACCTAACATTTCCAGGAAATGTTAAACGTAATCTTTCACCTTCACGACTCCTACTCGGTTTGACCCGACCGACTTCGACTCGACTCGGTTCTCAATGATCGACTTCGACTCGACTCGGTTTTTCTAGCGACCAACTTAGACTCGACTCGCTTTACCAACGACCGATTCCCGACTCGACTCGGTTTGACAGCGGCAAACTTCGACTCGACTCGGTTTGGAAGGTTGGCAAGTCGAGTCGAACTGTTCCCAGCCCTACTCCAAAGGTTTGTTTTACAATCGCTGTCCTGATTGAATAAGGAAATAACAATTTGTTTTCCGAACTTGGCGGTAGGGCTGAAAATCGGTTCGGCTTGAGTCGAACCGAGTAAAGTCGACATCGACTATGTTTGCTACCGACCGAGTTCGAATCGACTCAGTTTGCCAACGATCTCACGACTCGACTCGGTTTGAAAAGAACCGGCTTGGGTCGGCTTAGAAAGTAAGTTTTAATCGGCTTAGACTTTTGTTACTGTGGAAGTCCTGGAATTCAAGGTAAAAACAGGATAAAGAGTATAAAGTGACGTCTAACATTTCCTACTGAAAAGTAAATGTAGGGAAATAATAAAGTAAAAGGTCTAACCTATAACAAGCATTCCTGTGACGCTTTCTCTCTACCCTATTTAAGCACAGACGTAGGTAGTACTCGGTTTAATTCCAAATTATCAGTCAGAAACAGTCTCCTTCGCTCCGCTCTTCAGCAATCTTCGCTTCGAATTCGTCGTTGGATTTTAGTTAATGCTCAATTCGTTTAAGATTGTTGAGGTACGGTATTTGCTGTATTTTTCGTGGGTTGTACGCTGGTTATTATTATCGCTGGCGCTACGTTTGTCCTCTTCATTTGTAGTGTCTTAATACCGGTGTTCTTCTACAGCCTCGATGCTGGCTGGAGATAATGATAATCTTCGAAAATAAAAGATAAGCTGGATATCCCTTGTTCACTTGTTTATTGTTCTTGCCCCGATGTCCTGTCCCTAGACAGTGACCTGCGAACTCCACACGTATCGCCTAAACACCGAACTGCGATACGATACTATACCTCTCCCTTTTTTTAACAAAACAAAATCAGATGGGCACAGGTTAACATGAAATACAAAATGAAAGAGATCAATTGCTTTTAGGTGACATAATCAATCAGGTACTGGGGAGGGTGACTTTCCGTTTTCCTGCTCCAACGAGCAGGTTCACTTTTCGACGCGGCATCCTTGGACTGTGGACCGGGTCCTGGGTCTTCAATGTCCGCTTGACTTATATATTCCCTGACCTGCTCTCCGGAATCTATGAATTTCTTGTAGCGGCTAGCGTTGCAGATTACTTGCTTTTCTCCTCGCCTAGCGGTTACCATAGTTCCCTTCTTCGCAATAACGGTATAAGGTTTGGTTTCATAACCGGGCATCATCTTGTTTGGGATGGCTCTCTGGTCCTTAAGAAGCACCCTGTCTCCTACGGCGACGTTCTTCTCTCTGGCATGGTTATGCCGATCGGCATCAGCCTTCATCTTCCCTTTTGCGTTAGCATCCTGTTACCTCACTTCTTCTTTTCGCGGCTGCTCGTACGCGCTGCTAAGTTGGGGTAACTTAGTTCGTCGATGCCTTCCAAATAATAAGCTGGCTGGGCTGTGGCCCGCCAGGTCCTGTGGTGTTTTTTTGTACTAGTATCATAGAGCGTAATGGAAGATATTTCGTTTTTGACTCGCATGCTCGTGATGAGTTTGGTCACCGTAGCACAAGCGGTACTGCCGTCCTGTTAGAGTTTACTTTTGATTAACTGCTTGAGTATTTACGGAGGATGTATGGTTTCAGTGGTAATCCACAGTATGATATTGTTCCTATTTGTTGTCATGAAATTCGGGGTGCACGACCGGATGATACGTTGACAACTGTAGATAAGTGCAGTCGGGTTGCATGTAATCATGTACGTGTCTCGTCGGGTAATTGAACTGATCGGAATGCTATTAATATTAACACACAATTAGTAGATGTTTCGACATCGAAATTTGATATCAAGAATAATTTGAATACTCGGAGAAAACGGAAATACGAAGTTGATGAAAGTTTGACAATAAAACATGCTGAAAAAAATAACTCTGAAGTTTCATTGGAGTGTCTTGAAGTAATGGAAGATTGTTCGAAAGATAAAAACGCTGTTTCTCCCTGCATTAAGTTGGATAAGGATCTCGCAGAAATGTTACCACAGCCGTTCGCTCTGATCGTTGACGATTCAAAAGGTGATTCCAACATATCTGTATTTGATCATGTGGAATTTGGAGGACACAAACCTGTCATTGAGACCAAAGGTGAACATGAGCCGTTTGTTTGTGAAACAGGTGATTCCAACATATCTGTATTTGATCATTCACTTTCAGGAAAAAAAGCACATGTGGAATTCGGACGACACAAACCTGTCATTGAGACCAAAGATGAATATGAGCAGTTTGTTTGCGAAACTTGCCAACGAACTTTTCTTTCGCGCCGTGGTTTGAGTAGACATTTAGCATCATGTAAAGCTGGTACTTCTAGTAAAAGGACTGACTGTGTTTCATGTCATCAGCATTTTTCTTCTGTTTACGCCTATAACAGACATTTGCAAAGACGTAATTGCAATAAAGGAATAGTTGACAGCAAAATGGCTGTGATCACTAATGTGCAAGAGTTTACATGTGAACACTGCAACCAGGCGTTATCTTCTTCATTTAATTTATGGAGACATTTGCGTGCGTGTCCCGTTCTTTTCTCTAGTCCGACTGTACAAGAGGTCATCGAAAGTTCGAATAACCGGACTACCAAAAATAATACTAAAGGCGAGCTGACAAGACAGGAGGGTTATTTATACATGAAAAATCTAGAATTTAGTGTTGGTCAATCTAAGCTCCCGAGAACTACGAATTTAATGGTAAACAATATCGAAAGCACTTGCAATTATTCCTCTGGTAGCCAGACTAAAAATTTATTATGCCAAGGTTGCGGTGTAGTCTTTGTTCGAGAACGAGTATTTCGAAAACATGTACGAAATTGTCGGTTTTTATCTTTCGGTGTCACACATTTAATGTGCAACGATTGTAACCTACAGTTTGAAAGTCGAGACAATTTTACCAGGCATTCGGTTTTATGCAAAGGTGTTGATTACGCGGCGAACATCTATTCCCCTAGAATGTGACCAGTCTGTGCCACTCAGCATTGTTTTCCTGCTCTTGCGTTACGCAATAGCCAGAGGCTTACACAACAAAGAACTTGCGGATATCGACATGATTGGAAATATCCGAAAAGTAGGCACAAGTGTGTACAACTTATTTGCTAATAACAATGTTCGGATATCTGTTGACAGCTTTCCTAGTAAATTTTGCATTCCTAACATCGGATTGTCCTACACGTACTTCTCAAAGGTACTGTGCACAACTGTTTCGCCTTCACAATTTAGTACCTATTTCAGTCTTTCGTTGCGTGAGGGTACTTATTTCGTTACACAATCCCAAGTAGCACACTATGGTTGAACAATGGTGGAAACGACGTCGACGACGTCGAATGGGGTCGTCATTCGGAGACGTCAACAACGTTTGACAATTGGATGACTAACGCTCGTTGCTATGACGTCGACAGAAACCGCCTAAAGTACCGTCATAAACCCGTCAACGCAACGTCTAAGGGAGCCAACATGCAGGGATCTTAGGGCGGGTTCACACCGAGACTTTAGGAATGCCTCGGGTGACTTGAAAAAAGTGGCCTTGATTGCTCTTCGCTGCTGATGGGCCACAAGGGAAATGGCTGGCCCCTAGGAGAATTGCTCATAAGTATATCGTTACTGATAACAACGTTACGTTAGTAAACACCTTGAACGCGTAAACTTACGAGTTCAAGATGGGGAAAAATTTATAGAACACATATAGTTTTTATGAAAAAACTACTAAATAAAACTACATCAGCTTTGCTTTTATGTCCTTTTTTTGTTACATGGAGCCATTTTTTAACCGAATTATGGAAGTGACAGCTATTTTTGCACTAGTTTTTTTAAACATTTAAATAATCGGTATAATTTTTTCTGCTTTATTCATTTTTACGCACCTCAAACATTAATTTTCTCCAGAAATGTTTCCTTACTTTGGGTCACTTCCCCTTCACCTGG
>JAHZNP010000785.1:0-36880 GCA_020615345.1 Triops cancriformis
TGAAATCCTGGTTACGCCACTGGATACGTATGTTAAAATTTTAATAAGCAGAAATCCAAACGTAATTACTTTATAATGAAATTTGACTGCCAATTTAGGGGTATAAACTTGGATGCTGTCTGCGTTATCGCTAACACAAGTGTTTATTCGCATGGCACGGTTAAGACGAAATTCGGCTAAGACGAAAAAATTTTCCGGTCCCTTCGATTTCGTCTCAACCGATTTCCACTGTATATATATAGTCTAAATATGTCTCATAGTGTAAATATAATCTTATGCCTTAATTGACAGTAAACTTTCACAAAGAAATATAACACAAAACGTTTGGGGTAGCAAAAAAATAAAAAATAGAGTTACAAAGTTAGCTTTTAATTTTCTCCGCTTTTGCAATAGTCTACCTTCGGAGAATGTTCGAATTACATAATGCTTGTAATGCTTAGTTGTTGAGGATTTACAGCAAGCTTCGTGGAGGCAATTTTCACAGCAAGAAGGTCTTTGTCATGTTCGGGGTTTTACCGTATTTTTACGCATTTTGCTTAGTGGAGTGGTAACGTTAACCGTAATACGTGCCCTTTTGCATTCCAGGCTTATTTAACGGGGAACAGCAGTGTCGTATTTCCTACGAAACCCAAACCCGCATTACATACGTCGTATTGTAAGGTTTTCCGTAGTAAGGGTCTGATGTGCAATTCAGTAAAGGAGAGTTGGCATCATCTTGTTGCACATTGGCTACGAACCCGCTGTAGCTTTCAGTTCGGGTAATTTTACATCCGTCAAGCGTCACGTTTTGAGTTTCAGGAGCGTGCAACTCACGCCCTGTGACGGAGACTGACACTGAACTTTGGTGGTATAGCGTTCCTTCAAGAGCAAAATTACCTGAGTGTAATACCGGACGTCAGAGCGCGCTCTCGACTTGGAGCGCTAAGATTTGTTACCAATTCTTCTGAACTGCAACCTTCCGTGAAGAACTTGTTTTGTAGAAACGATTCATTGAAGAAAGTCAGTCTTCCTCAAAAAGGGCTTGCCCTGTTGTAATATCTTAAAGAGCAAATACCAGCCCCAGGGTTATAAACTTTTTTTTTACCGCCCTACTGTGCTGTTGTTACTATCTTTACCTCGACTGGACCCTGAAACGAAACCGAAACAGTGGATCGATATCTGGGAGTCCATTTACGGCATAAAAAATGCATTAAGAGCCTTGTGTCGTGGAAATGCGTGGTTAGAAGTGAAAAAAGGGAGGCTGAGCGACTTCATTAGACGAACTAATGTGATAGTGTAGATCCTTATGACTTCAGCTTGGTAATTGTCTCTTCCTTTTATGCAAGTCGACATCCTTCCGTGAACCGGAACGGCCTACCTCGTCGGTTTATGATAAGAAGTGAAGCCTTTAGGACCCGTCCTCTTGTAGTTATTCCTCTTGGCGCATGTGTATTGTTGCTGAACAGCGAAGTCGAGAAACTCTAGTGAAAAGCGCTCTGATGCTGCGACAGGTTTTAACCTTCATGCTAACAGCTAGTATTACGTCGCATCTCTGGTACTAAGCATCCTAGTTTCGTGTACTCTGCGCTTCCGTACATCAAATGCCAAATACTTTTAATTCCGAGGCAGTTAATTCCCAACACAGAGAATCAATGTACAAAAAGGTCGGGATTTCTTCGTCCAAAATGAAAAAGTGCCGTCCATATTAATTTGGTGGAGTTTGCACGAGAAAGGGGGCAGAGTGGTGCTTTGCGTGTTGGATCTTTCGAAGTTGGTCATTACTGAGACTAGAACATGGTGTTTTTTCATAAAGAAGTTGACAGGCATCATTTGTTTCGAACCGTGGAGCACATGAACGCCCATAAACACAGAAAGCGAGAGCAATGTAAGTACTTACTCAGCGTCTATTATTGGTCTGTCTCGTATTGCACTAAACCTGGGTTGTTTCTGCGGGTATTGATTGGGTACATTTTATAGTCCAGTAGTGCCCTGAGCTCCTACATACTCTAGTAATATCCCTTTCGTAACCCGTTGTAAATTTCATGCCACATATTCATCAAAATGCGAACGCAAGCATAATTATGCTTTGCCACGAGGTCTTACCTGGCATTTTGGACAGTCTCCTCACGTGACTCAACACGCAAGTCACTTCATTAAACCCCCAAGACTTGGTGGGTTTTGTCTTGAAAACACAGGCGAGTGTCGTATTAGGTCGCTATAACGAGGAAAATTCTAAAAGCCTTCTCCGGTTTTCCGTTATTGTCAGTAGCGTCAAGGTAGAAGACCACAGCAGACCTAATACCCGAAGGAGTTGTCCTTAGTTCCAAACAATTACGCTTTCAATTTTGCTCGCATGGTTAACCGATTTACGTGACGTGAGGGGCAGGGAAGCTTGTTTCAGCCCTTTCTTGTGGACGTGTTGGGGGTAGTTGTCATGGCTGCAGTCGTCGAAGATGGTAACATGGTGTCAGAGGCAAGAGAATTGCCTGTGGGTACCAGTGTCGGGCTGGTACCTACAACAGACAGTAATCAAGTGACTGAATTCCACGAGAGCGTTCCAACCACTCCGAAATTGGAGATGTTTCGCTCCAGAAGCATGACTATTGCGCCACAGGCAGTTGACTCTAAGGAATCCCGTTTTAGTCGACTGTTTAGAAAAGCTCCCAAGAGAGTCCGTGATGTTAGTATTGAAGAAATACGAGAGCAAAAATCCACAAAAGCTACAGAGCCGAGACAGCCAGCACCCGCAGAACAAGAATCGCAAGGAAACCTTAAGAAAACCCGCTCGCGTTCCAGTACCCGTCTGTTCCAGTCCAAGGAATCCCCCAGCTACAAAGAAAACGTTAAACCCGACTCTAAAGCACAACACAAGGAAACAAAACGCCGCGACAGTTTCAAGCTATTCCGGTCTAATTTTGAGCTGAGCTCTCGCAGTGAGGTTGATTCGCAAAAATCCGCCAATAACGAACTTGGTACTGCCAAGGCCCAAGACGGAGGATTAACCAGGAATACGAAGCACCGCGGAAGCCTTAGGAAACTTTCTACAAGGAAAGCGAAAAATGCCGATAAAGATCTGCCGGTGGAGGAAACGGACAGGAGTGCCGACGTCATCGTTCGTGAACGCAGTATTTCATCGGAAATCCCAACCAGTGCACAACGTGCCACATTCGCCTTGTTTGCTTCTAAGACTTCCAACAATGCGGAGAAAAAGGCAGCCAAGTCATCCAAGAAAGCCAAGTCAAGTACCGACTTGGCCGTTCCACTGCGCAAAACTGATTTGGAGGAATTGCCTGTTCAAACTGAAATCGTTATCGTTGGTCAAGAGCAACCGGTGGTTGAAAAGCGAAGATTCAGTTTCGGCTCCTTCAAAAGGAGCAACACTACAGCCACTGCTACCTTAGTTGCACCAAAATCGATAGCTCCTTCTCCCGCATCCGAAAGCGTCACCAATAATGAGCTTAAAGACAACTTGTCTGAAACTGCTCCCATCGAGTCGGTTTCGCTCATGAAAAAAGAAACTCGACGGCCCAATTTCTCTGTTTTAATGCGATCTAAGTCGAAAGAGCGCTTAAAGCCCCAAGCGCCTGATTCGCTAGCCAGTATCCAAGCTTCAGAAAAGGGAAATGAACAGAATAAAAGCCAAGGAGACGATGCGATTGTCGCATCTGTCACTGTCCCGAAAAGAGCGCCGAGTTGGTTCCGCTCAAAGGAAAGTGTCAACAATAAAAGTCAAAACGTTTTAAAGGTAGAAAGTAGCTTGGAAAGCGCTGCAGAGGTCCCAGAAAGTTCGGAAACCGTGAACCCGACCAAGAAACGTTCCAGTTTCCGTTTATTTCGGTCAAATTTACCGCGTTTATCCAAATCGAAAGCTGGAAAGTCAAAGCGATCCCAGGCATCTAGTGAAGCTCCGGAAGCTGTGACTAATAATGAGTCCGATGCTGACGTGAACGAAACTTCCCTAAACTCATCACTCAGCGAGGCTGAAGAAACTCCAAAGAAAAAACGGCTGAGTTTTGCGGCTGATCCATCAGATACAGATGCCGAGAATGGAACACATGTAGACGCGATAACACCGTCATCAAAGAATGACGCGAAAGACGTCGTCGTAAATGAACCGGAAAGCAAGCCAGCGGCAAACGTGCTACTAGAGCCAAAGGGGATTATAGATGCCCCATTAAACCAAACGGATCTCGGTTGGGCACAAAGCGGTCCCGCAAAAGATGACGTGATAGAATTGAAAACAATAGGAGCTAGATTAGCTACCGAAGACAGTTTGCCGAACTATTTCACCAAAACCTCAACTGCCAACACGGATGCCGAGAAAGAAGAAAATGTTTTCAATCGTATGTGGAAGAGAGCTTCCCTTCGCAAAGCAAAGCGTGAGCAATCCTGACAAATCCATAATCAATAAGAATGAATTGCAAACGATATAAATCCAATGAAAACACCCATTTCAAACATGCTATCTTGTGTTCTCTCCTGCAGCAAGATTTTAATTCCTTTTTTTCCCTTTTCTTTTTTTCTCATATAGCTGCTTTGCTACATGTACGGGACAATCTTAGCGGGCTCGATGGCAGACTTGGAGCCGAAAACACAGATTTGCTTTTCCTCAAGAGCCTTATGGACAGCCCCATCATGCGGTCCTTGGTCAAGGTAGCGCTTCGTGTTTTTTTTTTTAAAAAAGCGTGGCTGTTGCGTGATACCATAGAGTACGCAGGTTCCTGAGCAAAGTGAGGAACCGTGCTGGGTTCTGCGTTTGCGCGTAAATAGGTGTAGAAAATGGCTTCTTGCTTTACTAACTTTCAGCGTGTATACTAGCAGAGCGAAAGTGCCCTTAACTAAATGGTCCGGTATATTGCCGTCGGGCCCATTCTTTTACCTACAGCTCCAGTGCCAAGGTAAGGTTTTAAATACAAAGGCTGGTAACCTAAAGGAAAAGGGAGGATGGGGAGGAAGTTAGGGGGAAGGGGATACAAAGACTCACGCAGGATAACCCCTCCCGCTATACAGTACAGGTATTTTGAATGCCGAGACAGGTAAGGGCGGGAGGAACGCATTCAGGTGGGGAAGAGGAGGAAAGCTAGTCCCATCTCCTAATGACTAACAGAAACCAGTACTAACAGCAGTGGTTGCAAAGGAAAGCTTGAAAACGAACCAAGCTACCAAAGTTCCAAGAGGGAGGTTATTTTTCAGTGTTCCACTTTTCCCTGTGTTGCTTCCAATTTATACTTGAAATTCTAGGAGTGCGCACGTTATTAGGTAATGCTAATGAAGGGGCTTTTCACAAAGGAAGTTGGGGTACTGTGCTTATGTGGGTGCGTAAATTATATAAAAAATTTATTCCGCTGGTGTAGTGCTGGGGCGCGGTCCCGCCATGGCTGGAACCAAATGGCTTTGATTTGAACCTTGCTGTATACAAACTATGCTGCACAGAATCTAAGGAGGGAGTGGAGCGATATTTAAAATATTTGGTATCGTAATTAGGTGCAAGATCAGTTGGAAGAAAGCGTGCCCGCGTCCAAACCTGTGGCGAGCGGGAATTGCGAGCTGACTTTGGATCTCATAACGACTCTCAAATCTAAATTCGCCAATCGGGACGCTCAGGAATTGGCCAAGTTGCTCCAAGACCCACATATCAAAGTAAACGACGTTGGAGCTGATAGTTGGTCATGTTTTGTTCGGAATTTCCTAACAAGCCTGCTTTGTATTCGTAGGCACTGTTACAATCGCACGACCTCATAGCAGATAAGAGCTACGAACAAACACCCTCGCCGTCCGACGAATCCGATTCCGAGCCTTCTTCATTAACTCAGACTTCAGTCAACGGATACCACGTAGACATGCCTGCAGACATTAGCGATATTCGTATTGTTAGTATAAGGAAAACGCCGGGGGAGCCTCTGGTATGCCTATTTTTATCGCCAAGATCTGCCAATAAAGCTAGTGGTACCCCACTTTCCATACAGGGCTTAACTGTGAAAGTTGAAGATGGTCAGTTAGTGGTGGCACGAATCCTCGGGGGCGGTATGATTGATCGTCAAGGTTTATTGCACGTTGGCGACGTCATTGGAGAAGTGAACGGTGTCCATGCCAAAACGCCAGAAGAGTTGCAAGTCGAAATTGCTCGCGCCAAGGAACACATCACCTTAAAAATTTTGCCTAGCTTCCAAGAAATTGCAGCAGGGGCTCAGGTAAACCCCAGCTCAATTCTGACACCTGAAGTCACCAACTCGGTGGTAAGTGAAGTTTTCGACTTGAGTCAAATAGTCCTAGTTCGGCTTTGGGGGAGAGGAACTATTGAACACTAACCTTACTACCGAGTATGTGTATGTGCGGTGCTGGCTATTAATCATACTTTTGTAACAATCCATTTTCATTGTATAGGCTTACCAATACGTTCCAGCACAGCTAGCTACTATTTTGGTTAATACGCTGTACTAGAACGTATTGAAAAATCCTAACCATTTCTATGATCGTAGCCCGTACTTTAATGTCTCTGATTTCTTTTCGTTTGTGCGATTGTATCTGTAGTGTTACATGAGAGCGCTTTTCGACTATGATCCCAAGGATGACAAGCTACTCCCCTGTCCAGAAATTGGTTTAACGTTTAAACAAGGAGATATATTACAGGTATGTGCTGGCCAAATTTAATTTTACTGTCGAAAATCACTCAAAGGGAGATGCTGGTGTCAAAAGAAGGATACTTGGAGAATTGTGATCAATTTCGGTTAATTAGATTGTCAACCAAAGTGATCCCAATTGGTGGCAAGCTAAAAAAGTGGGATGGAGTGGTCCGGCGGGATTAATTCCATCGCAGGAACTGGAAGAGCGTCGTAAAGCGTTCGTGGCACCCGAGGCAGACTACGTACACAAAGTTGGATTCTGTGGGACTAGAGTAGGTTTACCCGTTCCTTCCGACAATAAGTGTTCCATATTTTTACTATATCATGACGTAGGTTTCGAGAAAAAAGAAAAAAGTGTTGTACCAGATCAAATCGAGTGCCGAGTTAGATAAAGCTGAGCTTTTACTGTACGAAGAAGTGACCCGTATGCCTCCGTTCCGTAGGAAGACTTTAATTTTGATAGGCTCCGAAGGTATTGGCCGACGAACATTGAAAAACCGATTGATTAACAGTGACGCTGAGCGATTTGGAACGGTTCTACCTCGTAAGCGACTTAAGAGATTTTATCATGTTTGGCCTGGATTGATTTTTTGATAATTCCCTTAGACACTTCTCGACCTATGAGAGAGCTCGAAGACGACGGCATGGGTTATTGGTTTGTGTCAAGGGAAGATATGGAAATTGACATCCGAAGCCACCAGTATTTGGAATACGGTGAACACAACGGCCATCTGTACGGAACGAAACTTGACAGCATTAGGAATGTCATCCGTCACGGCAAAATGTGCATTCTCGATTGCAGCCCGAACGTAATTTCGCATGAAGTAGTGGTTTACAACATAATAGTTACAATATTTTATTGGTTTAGTCCCTGAAAACCTTACACAACTCGCCAGAATTTATGCCTTTTGTTATATTCTTGGCAGCACCTGGCATGGATCAACTCAAGTACCTCTACGACAACAACCGGTATTCGAGCAGGAACTTGACTGTAAGTAGAATTTGCAAAGTAGTTCAAGGTGGAAGTGTTAAGAATTGAATTTCCTTAACAGTTAAGCCGCGGAAGCTCTATGCGCGTGAGCTCACGACGGGCTAGGACGTTGGAGTCCTTAGCGTCCTTATACGAGGTGAGTCTGAATAAAGCTGAAGAGCCTTTCATGTTAAGATGAGCTAATGTAACTTGTTTCATTATTAGGAGGAAGACTTCAAGAGTGCTGTGGAAGAAAGCGCGCGTTTGCAGCGAACTTACGAAAAGTACTTCGATATGGTCATTGTCAACGAAGAACCGGATACTACATTCCGTAAAGTCGTCGAGGCCTTAGAAGCTTTAAGCAATCAACATCAATGGGTACCCGTCTCCTGGGTGTATTAAACCTGTAAACTTTGCTATCCTGGGATTATAGTGTCCATTCCACGTGTCATGTCCACTGCCATGTATTCAATCGTGACATTTGTTCGTTAGTTGTAAAGCAACTTATCACGATAGGCGAATTGACCCTAGAATCCGTCTTTGTAGGTTATGTACCCAATTTGTCATCTAGGAGAATCTCACTTTTCACCCAAGTGAAAGACAAGGCTCATTTTTTGTATTGTTAAACGGCCTAGGTTTCGTGTAATCGAGTGTCTTCTGCAACGTTACGGGAAAAAACGTAGCTCTCTGTCGCAGCCAAATAATGTATCGGAGAAAAGCAGTGAAAATCTTTATCAGAAAAGAAAAGCCCAAAGTTGCAGCTATGTTAAAAGTTTAGTTGTTAGTTAACACTGCTATTGCACGTGTGGGACTGAGTGTATGTAATAAAAACAATGTTAAATAATACAAGAGGTAAAAATGATCCCTCGCTCTTTTTTCTCTTTTTTTAAATTTCAAATCACAATTTCATCGGGTACGGATTTTATTGTTGTATCGTATTTTCAGTCTACAGAGATTTTAGCTTTTTTCCGCTCGGGTTCCCGAACTTCTGCATTAGTGGTTATGGAGATGAGACCCTTCCCTGTTTTGCGCGTGTAGGCGTGTAGTGCCAATGACCGGCAAAGGGATGTAAGAGCCGCTTTGGACTGGCTCTCGCTTAAGCCGAAGAGATGGCCCCTAAAGGAAGACACGAAATATGAGTCTTCGCATAATTTGCTTTCCAGATGACTTACAGGTTAGCGACATCGTAGGGAGAACGAAGTTCTAAGGGTGTTGTCGCTCCACTGGTTATAATAATATTCTACGATAAAAAATGGCATATTAAACCTTACTGTATTGAATTCGAATTCGTTTACCCTTGATTTGCCTATGGTGTGTAAGGTATGAGCGTTATAGATAGTGTTTTTCCTCAAAGTTGAGTCGCGAATGGCCGGCGCGTACTGAATTTCAAAATAAAGGCCCCTTTCTACTGCTTGGTAATAGTTGCGACGGTTAAACCGAAATTGGTTACTAGCTTCAGGGTCTAAAGAGATGATATCAACTTCCAAGTTGCCACACACGTACTGCGGAATGACAGACGTGAGTGGAAATCGAGACAAACACATTACGCAAGCCTGACCTGAAAAGCAGCTTGACTTTTCGGTACGACAGCCAGGATATCGTACTTTTTAACATTCTCCGACTGAACCTGATTAACAAAATAGCAGATTAATGACTAAGTAACGTTGCGATAGAGAAAACTTGCAAACTTATGGGTGCAATTTGGGTCTGTTAAAACCAACGTAAGTCGGTGCAAGATCTTAGGATCCAATCCAGCTTCCTAAATGAAGATATTACTACTAATTTAACATAGCCAATAACATTGCCAGTAGACCGTACTTTAAACTCCTGCAAATCACTTTCGGTTAAGACGTTCTGGTTCGGTGGCGGAATTTCCTTCACCCCATTTGTTTGTGTGTCTCCTTTTTTGCCTTTCTTTTTCGCTGGTACCAGATGTTCCTCGCAAATGACTGTGTTGATAGCGATGGATTCGTAACCCACTAAAAAATGATAAAAGATATTCACGCATACAGAAAATACAGAGAAGCTCTAGCTCAAACTCTCACATTTCAAGGCTTTGCGTAACACATGCTTAACGGTAGTAACTGGACTACATTCTACGGGAATGTTGAAGTCACAAAATCCTTTCAGGTTGTCCATTGATGTGTTCGTTGAAAATCTTTTATTTTGGTTGCGATTTTCCCACGTGTAAGTTCTACAAAGTAGGCTTTAGTGGGAATAGCTACCGCTAGATGGCGCAAAATGGGCTGTCACACAGGCGGATTTTTTCTCTGGCCGGTCTTTTTTCCTGGCTATTCTTGCCCCCCAAAGAAGGACTTTCTATGGGAAAAGGAACAAGGGTGCCAGGAAAAGAGACAGACTATTCCAGGGAACATTTTGAGGAAGAATGATTTACAGGATGCAAATTTTAAAACTTTTGTCTTAATTGTGTCTCATTTTCACTAGGTGGCATACCAATTCGTTTAAGCTAGAAATTTAATTTAAGATTTTAGTCTATATGCGGAACTGTTATGATTCGGCGGCAAACAAAACGGTGGCAAAGTTTCGTGTTGTGGAGAATAATCATCTCTAAGTTGTAGAAGTGCTGTATGCGTGCTTTCAGAGTATTTCTTTGCGAAATTAGTGTTGGTGTGTGCTAATTATAAGCCATGTGCGCTTTTGTGAAAGCTCTTGATATGAGTCATAGACTTAAATCTGTCTCCCCACTTTGCCTTGAGATGTGGCCGTTAAGAAAGGTCGTTTTGAACCCTAGTTTGCCAAATTTGTCCAAGCTTAGTCTAAGCGATTTTCGTAAAGTATACACAGGGACAGCTAATCAGAGCTTAGACCGGCCTAGCATGGTCAGACCTATGAGATCTTCGCTGTCTGCCAACCAAGCAGAGCGTTGGGTTAAAATTTTAAAAGAAGAAGAACGCGCCTTTTTGTTGCAAGCGTTATTGAAACAACAGCAATTTAACCCAACGGAAGATTCCCAGTCTGTCTCGGAAGAAGTTGTTTCTACCAAAGAAGCACTTCCTATGCCTCCTTCCACGACAGAGCTTCGGAAAGGTAATTTTTGAACACGAAAAAGCTCGAAATGGAAATTTTATATTATCTTTGTAGTTGCGGTACATTACGCTATTCCGTTCGTAGGATTTGGGTTTCTGGATAACTTTATCATGATAGTTGCTGTAAGAATTGTTGCTATTGCAGATGAAATCCAATTATATACAACGTAACAAGAATGTATTGTTATTTAGGGTGATTACATTGATATTACAATTGGCGTTGGGCTGGGCATATCGACTATGGCTGCTGCAGCGTTAGGGAATGCAATCTCTGACGTTGCTGGTATTGGCTCGGCATGGTATGTCGAAAATGTGGCAGGTAAATTGGGCATTCCGGTACCCAATTTAACTCCTGAACAATTAGCGATGCGATCAGCTAGATGGGCAACTCACGCTGTATGACTTTTCGTTAATGTCATTTGAAATAGCTTATTAATTTTCCCGTTGATATACTTCCACAGGGTAGAGCAGTTGGAGTAGCTGTTGGCTGCATTTTGGGTATGATTCCCCTTCTGTTTCTTCCTGGGCGAGACAAAGAAGAAGATGATAAGAAACGTGTTGCGTGATCCAGCATAAAAAACGGCTTATCAACCTGACCTCTTTTCCACTGTAGGGCTGATCAGAGCTCGTCAGCTAGTGCATTGCCCGCTGAACTTTAACATCATGATCCTGATGTAACTTATGGAGTTATGCGTTCTGAACGTTATCTTAAGAATTTGTATGCCGGTGAAAACTTTTTTGAATATTGAACTTGCTAAATAAGTTGATTTCCAATTTTAGCTCAGGCAGCTTTACTTCCATTCTTGTCACGTATTGTAAGAAATATATGTACATTTTAGAACTGCAACTAAATTATCTGAAGATCTTTCCAAAGCAAGAAGTACGTCCAAAAAACAGAGGAAGTCAGAGCCCCCGTGGCCTAACGGATAAGGCATCGGCCTCCTAAGCCGGGGATTGCGGGTTCGAGTCCCGCCGGGGGTACAGTGTGCTTTTCTATTTTCTTCCCTTATCAGTCCATCTATTGGGTTGGTCAGTAAGCCTGTGCCAATTTTTGCTCAAAGTTTGAAAATGAATTTCTCTGTATGTAACGAATTTTTTCAAAAAGTGTATGGACCATTTTGCACGACCATCTTAGCCCAACGATTGGGTAGATCAAAGATACCTTTCTCCAAGAACATCTTCCATTTTTATGCAAAAAATGTATCGAGGTGCTTTTTTATGAGCTCCAGATTTGCGAATTTTTTTTACATGAAAAGACTTTTAAAGAGAGATAAAAGACCGTAGTCTGATAGAGTAATGTCAGGACTGTAAGAAGAGTGCTGTTTGAACATCATAGGAAGATTCCAACAGTTTTTGTCAGGTCCGGAAAGATGAGTGTCGCCGGGCGTTGTTGCAGTGAAAGGTTACGCCTCTTCTGTTGGCCAATTCCGGACGCTTTTGAGCAATGGCATCTTTCAAATTCCCAACTACTCGCAGTATTTGTTTGTATTGATGGTTTGGCCTTCTAGGAACAGCTCATAATCAACCAATTCTTTAAATCCCACCAGATGCACAGTATCACACTCTTTCGGTAGAGCCCAGCGTTAGGGACGGTTTGTGGACGTCTGTCCCTTAATCCTCGAGATTTTTTTCTTGTTACGTTATTGTAGACAATCCGTGTTTAACCTCTTGCAATCACCTTCCTCAAATAAGAAGCTGCTTATTTTTATTCAGCAATAACTGGGACGCGTCCACGCGCTGCTCCAGGCCCAGTCGAGGTCATGCGGGAGCCGCGCGTTCGCTCTTTTCACGTATCCAGCTGATTTTGGGTGGTTCACAACGCTTTTTTGTGATAAACCAACAATCTCCTGTACCTCCTGGATTGTCGGATGTGGGTTTGTGTCAACCAAAGTCGTTATTTGGTCCGTAACGACCTCTTAAGTGCGACACGGTCAGTCACCATCTTGAAACAAAAATTTCCACTTCGAAACAGCGGGCACCGTTTCTTAACCACGGGTTCTTTTAGGCCAACAGGACCATAGACTGCAGAATTTTTTTTAGTCATTTCCCAAGCGTTGAGTCCTTCGTGGAAACTATAACGCAAATCACTGCAATAATTTTCAGCGGTATCGCTCGTCTTTCAGCGTTGGATAAAAACTTTTTTTTTAAAGCAAGAATGAACAAAGTTGGCAAACATGTCTCTAAGAGATCCCTATTGCTAGTTTATTAGCAAAAAATGTGGTTGCGCACACAGAGAAATACCAGGGCTGTCTGAATGCAAAAGTGGTCGAATTCATCAAATTCTGAATTAACTTTAAATATTAAATAAAGGCCGGAGCAATGGAACAATTGAAATTTTGATTGCTCCGGCTCCGCTCCTGTTCCGAGCAGAAACATCTTGCTCCGAGCTCCAGCTCCGCTGCAAAGCTCTGGTTTCCATATCCTCGGAATTTTTCCGGAACGTATGCCCTCGAAACGGGGCTTTTTAATTGTACTGTTTTTCTCCTTGAATAACGAATTTCGTTTAACATTTTCTTAATTCTACGCTATTGGTGATCATTTTAATAAATAACTGAACATTTATATGCGTGAGAGGACAAGATTGTAGGTGCCCAAATGTTCTGCCGTTTTGGCCTAGCCGGTGTCAGTTTTATTGCGTTTTACGTTGTATTGCTCATAGTGAATTTGAGTCCAATTTTAATATGAGAACCTCTCCCGTGTGTTAAAAAGTGAATAACGTAAGGGGTAATATTCATTTTCTAAATTTTGACTTTCTTTTTTACAACTTCACTGAAGTCTCTTGAAAAAAAGTCCTTTGACGATTTTAGAATCAGATTCGAGCTCTTAAGATACTTCCAATCTACCCGGTGTAGTTATGTGTAGTTTCTTACAAAACAAATGAAAAGTGTCATGAGAATTAGCGAAATTTTTTGGCCGTTTTTATTATTTTCAACCTAATGCCCGTTTGTGCTCTTTTATTATTATCTTTTTTTTCGAAAAAAAAATCGAAAATAAATACTCGTTTGGTACCCTATATTCTACATTTCCGAAACACACAAAAATTTACAATCAAGTCAAAGATCTTTTTACTCATGGAGCATTTATATTTGTGGAGGGGCCCGCCTTTCCATAAAGATGGAGTGGTTCTGGCACTTCTTTTGCGAAGCATACTACTGCTGAAAAGCTTTAGATTGCAAGGAGAAGATCTACGTTTAATGCAGTTTAGTTTGGTACTCACTTCTAATTTTGCTCTTGATTTGTTGGCATCTACATTGAAAAAAAACTACGTTGGAGGTCATGGTTGACGGGATCAGCACAAGGGCAGTAAAATTCTTCTACCTTTCGTAGTTTAAAATGGTAGCTTAAGGTCGGAAATTTTGCACATTTTTGTGTTATAAATGGTAAGGTTATGCACCTATATTTCTAAGTTTAGATAAAGGTCGAGTAGAGTTGCGTTCTTAGGGAGAGCCTCAACAGTACACGTCATCAACGTTGGAAACTGTTGAAGTTGAACCGTTTTAAATTTAAACATTCTGCTCAACTTTCATTGCTGTGTAAATTGAGTGCAGTCAAATTTTCTTGTCACAAGATAATCAGGAAGTTCACTTGATAGAATGCATGTATGTTTATTTTACTATTGTTTTCGTAGTTTAGTAGTTCTAGCTCTAAAGTTAGGATAACATGTCTGGAATAGATACGGTTGAAATGGAACTCAATGCAGTGTTTATTTATTATATTTTCTTTTCGTTTAATAATAATCGTCTCCATAGTCGCCTCCTCCATAGTAATCTTCAGTGGTTCCTTTATTGGTTGTTGCTTGCTCCGGGGACTTCTTAGTGGTAGTAGTAGCAATGGGAGGATTTGGTGTTTGACTATCGGTACCTGGCGTACTTCGTATCTCTAAAAGAGGTAGAGTCTTGGTGAATTTGTGAATGGCATATTTCTGCTACGCATAAAACAAACGGAACGTATATTTTTCAGTGAAAGAGTGCTCTTTAACTAGCAATGTAAGCTTACAATTGTTTTAGCCTTCCAGTATCTAGCCCTACTAAACATTGTTGGGAAGATATAGACAATGGAGGTTCAGTTACAATACCGCACTTTGTCACAATTGCGAGTTTGTTCTGCGGACTGCAATATGTAAGAAATTGACATGGAGTACATGCATTGCATACACGAAAACTCCATTCATTGCTAGTCTAAAAAGAACTTTTGCATGTTAGATCAATTCTCGACCAAATGGCAGTGAGTAAATTATAGTGTGCATTTTGAGCGTTTTATCCCGACGTTGGTGAAAAGTATAATTTCAGCAACCAACTGTCACTCATGCAGATGTTAATGTTAAGTTGTTGGGTCTGTTTACAAATAGGACTTCCCTAATGTATTGTGTAACGTGGCCTGTCATTGGTTACCAGCTGTGCCCTTCATAGAAAGATAGTCGCATTCCTAGTTTCCTAGTCATTTTTGTAAAACCTGTGTTGTGGCGGTTAATTGTAAGAAGGCTGATTAAGCAAAGGTAGAACATGCGCAGTAATTTTAATGACGCGTACGAGCGCGGGGGAAAAATTTGTGACGTTCATAATTTTTTTGATTAACAGCAGACTTACCTTGTGTTGGGCTGGGTGTTTCAGTCGAATTAGTGCAGTTACATTTCTGCGCTTTGCAATTCTTTTTAGCGCCCCCTCCCTTGGCATTTTTTCCTTTACCTCCCTTATGACCCTTGTTGCCATTTTGTTTCTTTGGCCGTGTTTTCTGGGCGTTTATCAGCTGTTGAATAATTTTCTGGGCATTCTGAGCCTCCGCCTGTGAGCCTCCGTGGTTGGTGGACGAGTTTGGGAAGATAACGAGGTAGACGTCTCTGTCGTTTCTGACAGTTATGTACCTTAGGTCGCCGAACGAGCGTTCGTCTATCTGGCTCACTTGACTTGGTGCCAAGTCTTGTTCCTTCTTTTCTGTTAGCAGGTTTTCCTAAGGGGGATTAAGAAAGCAACATTAGTGAATTTTAGCAGTACCAAATGGATGCTTACTCGAATGTTTGCTGTACTGCAGCAAAGCATGCAAGTAGTTAAAACAAGAAGATGTAGGAACATCATAGTCATCGTACGTATTGTTCACGAGTGTGCTGTAAAACGCACTGAACGTTTGCTTGGTAAAATTAGTGTCCGAACACTTGTGTTGCGTGTGGCAGTAATAGGTTGCTGGACGTTGAAATTAATCGTGAGCTTGTTCGACCCAGTTGTTGTGATTCCCATTTTAGAGTGAGTCAAAGCTCTTCAGATCCCCCTCTGAATTGCAGAAGGGGACTTAGTATATAATTTATTTCAGAACCGTAATCGCCTCGGTAATGCAAACACAATTGAACATGTTTTTCTAGATTTCAGCTGTCTTAGTTGACAAACAAGACATGACCCGGTAGACATTGATTTGGTTCAACGTGTAAACGCCTGTTGTTTTTTTACAACATTGTCTGTTTTAGAGATGGCTTTTAGGCTTCTGGGAAGCAGCTTCGTGTACTGAGTGAAAACAAATACTTTAGTCATAAATGTTTAAGGTAATTCCAGGTGAAACGCGAATTTACGCACACACCCTGTGTTATGTATTCGCTTGTAATTTTACAAAGAGAAACAGAATTCACCACTGTTAAATAGCATAACACTGAATGCAATTTTAGATTAATAAAGGGAAGAAACTTTCTTTTTTTCGAATTTTCGTCTATAGGTGTTGCGGTTTGCAGCAACTTTGTCGTCATTTGAACTAATAGGCATAGTCTGGGTAGTCGGTTGTGTCATCGCCTTCATAGAAATCCTCCGTAGTCCCTTTAGTAATTGTCGTAGGTCTTGGCGTGGTAGTGATTGTGGTAGTGGGAGTAGTACTGTTAGTAGTTCGAAGAGTAGTGGTACGAAGAGTACTAGAAGCAGCCGTGGTAATATGTGATGGACCTTAAAAATCATAAAGTGAGTCAAGAATTGCATCAAAGGTAATGAATAAAGCATGTGTGACGCTATTCGTCGAAAGAAATCAGCAGAGCTGCATGTTAAAGCTGACAAGAATAGAGGAACCAAAATACTTTTGTGTACAAGGTGAACCCTGGCATGTACAGATTTATAAATACTT
Organism: Triops cancriformis; assembly: GCA_020615345.1. Lineage (NCBI taxonomy): Eukaryota > Metazoa > Arthropoda > Branchiopoda > Notostraca > Triopsidae > Triops > Triops cancriformis. The sequence goes on from JAHZNP010000785.1 coordinate 16,713, forward strand.
TACAGACAACAGTAACTTAACTTATACTTTACGCAAGAAAACACACATTGTGGTCACTCAGCCGTAGCAGGACATGAGATCCAGTACATGAGATCAGTGATGGTTGGCAGTTGCGTAGCGAGAGAATTTAAAATGTACGGACTTTACCGATTTAGTGCCTGTAGTCCACTGCTACTACCTATCGAAATTGGCAATGACGCCCTAAGATCGGTTTGGTGCCTAAAGCTTAGATAAAATTTTGGTACGCACATGCGTACGACTGGCTACGCCAGTACTGGTTAGTACTACTACTTTAATTTCTACCATTCGTCTTTTCTCATACAAATACTACTTGGTTTTCTTTGCCGTTAATTTCGAAAAGTTAACTTAGAACGCACTGTTTTTGAACTACAAGTGCCACCAAGGGAAGACGCGATGTGGTGTTCTTAGTATTACGGTAAAAATTCATGGGTAAGGGGTGCATTTGTAGTTTCCGAAAGAGCTAGTCAACTTACCTGTCGTCGAACAGTTGCAATTACATTTCCTAGGCTTACATTTCTTTCGGTTGCTACCAGCCTTTTCGAAGTTACGCATATACTTGTTCGATTGGAAGTTTTCGTCTCTGATGACAGGGACGACCATGTTGTCTGGAAGACGCATGGGAAAACCTTCTTCGCTAAGTACAGAGTTCGCCGAGAGAACGTTATTACTATTGCGCTCGGAATTTAACGCAACATCTTGTTGTTTGCCAAATGTCACAAGGTTCTGTTAAGAAATGTTCATTAAAGCAGTTCTTAAAGCTTGCAAAAAACGTTTTTGTATATAACTTGAACGTATGCAGTGGAGAAACCGAGCATACAAATGAAGCGAAGAAAATGTATGAACTTCATGCTTAGTATTGCTGAAGTTGTCGTTCGCGGATGCGTGACTGAGAACTGGACGGCAATATTTATATGGTAGATGGGATGCTGAACACTTGCGTTGTGTAGGATAAGGTAGGTCACTAGAAATCGAAAAAATTTTATGGCGTGCACGTGCATACAGTTTGAAAATTTGGGTCAGCACAAAATTTTGTGAGGCTGCTGTGTTCCGCAAACATAAATATACGTTGATTTGCCGCATTGTGACTCCATAATTGGTTAGAATTTTTCCCGTTGTAAAAAAATTGCCAATTTTAAAAATTGATGTAATTTTATTTTCCTGGTGTTTATTTGAGGCCATGTTGGGAGGTGAAGCGCCTGTGGCCAACAACATGGGAGATTTCGTGGACTATTTTATGGAATCATTTTATGGAAATAAGTTTGCAAAAAACGGCTTTGGCAGTAAATTTTACGCACAAACTGTTCATGTGATGTAATCGATTTTCCAAAAATTTATTAGTCGATCTTCAATTTCTTTCGATTTTCTAATTTTGTAAAAAAAAATTGAAACATTTGGGGATGTCACTTCATAGAAAATTTGGACATAATTTGTTGGTGTTATAATCTCTAACAATCAGATGAACCGATTTGTGTTTATTATCCTCAAAATTTATAAAAATATTTTCAATTGACTTTGACTTCGAGAGAGGGGCCTCGATTGGTGGGTCCAAACCGCATTCACTATGCTGCCAAGGCGGACACTTAAGTCAAATCGAGTCTGACATTGAGAAATAACACCAAAACGAAACTTGTTGAAATTTTCAAGCAATTCATTCCTCCAGAAATGTTGCCTAGTCTGTTGACATCAAACTTTTTCAATTTTTGTCTGTAATTTATAATTTTACTTTTTTATCCAAAGCTTTGAAGAGCAGTTCGCAAATTAATTGAACCGTTTCTGAATTTACCTTCACAGTGGCCTTATGTGTGAGGCACCGCTTTGTGGTATATAGATGTTCGTTGCAAAAATCGGACATCACCTATCGTAGAATATTTCATGTGTTTAACCATTCCTTTTAAAGGTTAGCCAGCTGTCCTTTCGGCAGTCTTGAACCTCAACAAGATTACCTAGTCATGTTCCGGCCCAAACAGAATACCACAGCAATTTTTTTATAATTTCAAAGAATAATATAAGCTGTTCGGTTAGATTGTTCTCAAGAGCAAGAAGATGAGGTTAATCTAGAAGTACTTGAACGTCGTTATTCTTATGTGGCACGCAAACTTAAATGTAGACAGAAGGGCGTAGCGTGTTTTACTCAATTAAAATGTTGTCTCGTAACGATGGCGGAAAATAATGGTGTAGTTAAGAATTCAAATGGTAAATTCGTATTGACACTGTTTTTAGAGTTATCAAGTGAGTAGTCTTGTAAATTTCCTAGCGAACTTTTAAGTCGTCGAGTAACTGTGTCCAAATCGTGTCCGACAGCATTGCCATCACGAATCAGTAACTTTCTGCGGTTTACGTTAGCAACAAAGAGTGGTTATCCCGACACTATTAATGTTTATCAGTTTATTTTCATGTGATACACAGCAATTACAAATTTTAGGGTGTAAACAGTGTCTCAAATTTGACACTTCGTAGTGAAGCTACATGTGAATGTTATTTTGGAAATTTCTGCGTGTACTGCAAACCGGAATTCAGTGTAGGGGTCGTGCAATAATTTTTCACTTTTATTAAAAGCATAAATATTTCGTGTTGTCCTATCCATCGTGGTAGTCCTCAGAAGCTCCTTGCTTGGTGGTTGCGTATTTTTCGCTTTGCTGTCAATATCCATTGTAATAGTCATAATAATCGGGTGTCGTGATTGTTGTTGGGACGCCTAGTGTCAATAAATGATTTAAAATCAATTAATTCAAGAATCTACAACTAGTGTAGTGCAATTCTGTGGATGCAGCGTAAGAATAATTAAAATGTGGACTACGGGGCAATGCTGGTGTGTTTCAGAAACAGGATTCGAACTGACTTACGTGTCGTCGTTGAGCATTTGCACTTGCATTTCTTAGGTTTGCATTTGTTTCCGTTACCGCCTCCTCCGTTGGGCTTAGCTTTCTCGCTATTTTTGGTGCTATCACTTGGATTTTTCTGGTCTAAGTGCTCGGCTTTGTAAATTACCGCGGCAGCTTTATTTTGAGGCTTCGTCTGAGAACCTTCGATGCCAACTAAGACTTTCCCCGAGAGGACATCGGCAGTTTTTCGCTCTTGGTCTGATACAGCATCTTGTTGTTGACCGGTAGTTGAAGGATTTTCCTAAGGAAGCTTTATTCAATAAAATTCTGTAAACGTAAAAGAAGTTCCATGGTTATTTACTTGAATGTATACAGCAGTGCAGTACAGCATGCAAGTAGCAAATAGAAGAAAACGTAGGAACGTCATTTCTGGTTCCGGTCTTGATAAGGAATGCGTAACTCTAGAGAGTATGAGTCTTATATGGTATGGCACACGGGAGTTGAAGCATTTGCGTGTGTACGTGCGTGCACGTGCGCTACGTTGCAGAAAATCTTGAAAATACTAGGTATTATCTAAACATGGACACAGTGACCCTTTATTGAATGAGTCAAAATCGTATGGGGGCTGTTACGTATAATAAGCATAGGGAAATAAAAAATCTTCCCGTAGTTAGATGCGCACTGTTTTCCGGGTTTAAAATTGCACTAAATGAACGAATTGCCTGTAATTGTTTTAACTAGGTTTCCAACAAGGAAAGCTTTTTTTTAGGGGTGAGAAGTAACAACTCTGTAATTGTCAGAGCCTAGTTGGCGTGCTTGTTCTCAATCTGTCGAGCGAAATTGCTGTGCAAACCAGAATATTTATCCGAATTCGTTCGAGTCACATCTGAGTACTTCTTTTTATTCTTACTTTAGTTACTGCCTAACTTTCTTTGTTAGTAATTATCGTCTGTAAATGAAAGGAATCGTCTTAATCATATTGTAGTGCACTTAGTCTGACACATAATTATCTGCTTTTGCAATAGAGTGAAATAAGGAAGAGTTGTATTGCAAGGTTATCAAATACAAAGTGTACAATTCTGTCGGTAATTTAGTAAAGGAATTGTCTTCTTTTAAATACGGAAAGTAAGCAAACTACAGTGAGTGTCATATTTAAAAGGCTGGAATATCATAATAGTTGACTAGTAAGCTTATTATTTTATCGGAAAGTCAACACTGTGGACTTTCTCTGGTTTGTGTATCTTCAGCGTCGATGTGAAATTATGCATTTTTAAAGAATTCTGTAATTTGTGTCGGGATTAAACGATCTATACCCGTTTTTCAGTTCGAATTTTCCTGGTTACAACTTACGAACAGAGTTTGGTTTCAGTTTTCTTGAACGTTTGTCATAGTCCATGTAATAGTAATAATAAGCGTTTTCTGGGTCGTATGTTTCGTAGGCGTCAACGTCAGGGTTCTCATTTTCATAATAGTCACCGAGATAATCATATTCGTAGTAATCATCAGGATAGTCCGTTCTGTTGTAGTAGCTGACGTTTCCGTTGTCATAATATTCCTCAAAATAGGTATAGTTTTCGCTATAATATGGGTAGAAGTAGTAGTCGTAGTCATAAGGCGCAGTTGTATGGGGCTTCGTGGTTGTGGAGCCTTCCGTTGTCGTGGAAGGTTCTAGTGTAAAAAAAGCCAAAAATAAAAGCTAATAATTTATGTAAAAAGAAATGTTTGAGATTTGCGTTTAGACAGAGCGCAGATAATTTCCCCCTCTATAATTTCTTTTCGAAACGATCTCTTACAAACAACTCAAACCTCCAAGTCAGTAGATTCGGACCTAAAAAGAATCCGGATCCAATCATAGTTCCGATCGTTCACTAAAAATAAAAGATAACTACCCATTGTCCTCTACGCCATCTTGTCAAACAGAAAACAACGCCCTAAATTTTGGTGACGTCATAAGTCTTTTTTCGACGAAAAAGCATTTAATAGCTTGTTATTTTTGTGGCCGATACCGAGCCGAAAAGACTTCTGAAAGTGTCTCATATGACACAAACTTTTCCATTCGCCGCAAGATGCGGAGTTCACAGCCGCTTGACGCCTCTGCGAAAGGCCTTCTAGATAATTTCTAACGCGTAATGGATACAACTTTTTGCACTCCTTTTCAAATTTTTTTCCTGTTACTGGTCACCTTTGCTTTGTTTACAGTTGGCGGTATGGGTATCGAAAAGAAACGTTTTGGTGTCCTAATGGGTCTTGACTGGATGATGATTTCAGTTTGCGAAGACGGTCGGAGAGAGCAATAGCAAGACATCGACTTGGTTATTGTTGTCTTTTTTCCATACTGGTTTGAAGGAAATTTCCCTCACAAATTCGATGAGTGTTCAATCCTATACGATCAGCTCCTAAATATGACTGGATCGAAACTTTTCAAAAAAGGTCTGAAATGTTAGTAAAAAAGGGACCAACGATGTAATATTTTTTATTCTTATGTGTCTACTGAAGGTTTATTTTCTAAGGGTTAACTTTAATTTTGTGCCGAAAAATACTCCTCGCTAACATTATCTTTTGTATGCTGGTCAAACCGGGTCACAGACGATTACTTTCTTCAGTCAATGTTGTTTCCCATGACAATTCGTAACGTACGGTACACTCCCTTAACAAAGCTCTATCATTGAATTTTACATGATAATCCTTTGTTGAGATGGTAGGATATTATCTGTTTGACTGCTGGAATCACCAATGGAAGTTTTGTGGTGTCTCACAGTAGTATTGTTAGTATTTTCCCATAAGATTAAATCGCCTGCCCAAATAGTCATAAGAAAAATTACCTATAAAAACGCCGTTGTCTGTTGAGGTTATAGCGTCCATTGGGGCAACGTCAATGGCCTCGGTTTCATTGTTGTCTGTGAAGGAGGACTCAACTGTTGAGACGTTGCCGTCTGTTGAAGTACTGCTATCCAATGAGACGGAATATAATTGCACGATAGAACCATCTACGGAAGCGGGGTCGGATAGATAAACGGACTTGTCTGTCGAAGAACTGTCAACTGTTTTGTTTGATACATTTTGCGTAGTTTTCTTAGTAATTCTTAGAAGTTGATTTACCAGTAAGCAATGGTTCACTCCTTGCTAAAATGATGTCTGGTACATTCGAAACTGGATTGCCTGTACCCCGGCCCCTGACAGTTGCGCTTAAATTTGACAGTACCGAATTTGCCACGACGTCATTAGGAGTTTTAGTTGTCTTGGTTGACGTGTGCTTTGGTCTTCTGGTGCGCTGGGCTTGTGCCGTAAGCTTCGTCAGTTTTCTAAGCAAAGGGCTTTTACGGTGCTTTTGCCGTTTTAGACGAGCAGCTGGGTGTTCATCGTGATTTTTAGTAATTTCTGTTCGATGAGGCTGTGAAGTTCTCGTTGACGGAAACTTTGGATACCGTTTGTTTGCTTCTTGATTTGGTAACTGAACTGTTTGGAGTGAAAGAACAACTGTTTAGTAACCATATATGTGTATAGACCTAAACTTTGTCCTTTACTGTTGTTCTTTTATTAAGAAAAATTTTCAGCAAAGCATGCAAATTAAGCCGAGTAAAATTTCCAGCAAGGTCTAAAGGAATATACAGCGCGATTTTTGTGCTTACTTAAAAGCTTGAATTTAGATTATTCAGTGTTCGACAATGCTGGAACTTTATGAGGTGCTACCGTGTTCTGGTACATACCTTCGTCAGTGCTTTCATCGTCCGTATTGGCTGACGGACTGTGTTTGGTAGATCTTGCACGTTCCCGAACGTATTGAGGGATTCCAACTATTCGGTAGCCTTTGCTCAGGTGAATTTGGTCCGCTTTGCCATATGGATTGACACTTCTCGTAGTTAGCTGATTCTGTATTAGGTGTATTATAAAACGATAGTGTTAATTGCTGAAAGTATTACCGGTGGATCTATGTTTGAAGCGGCAAGGCTACACCAACAGTCACAAAAAGCACCAACAGACACAATGCGCCAAAAAATACCGGACAACTTCATTTCAAATCAAGCCCATGTTCCCGAATGCGAGGCTTTGTCAAATCAATTTGGTTTTTAAATTATTGGAGAGTAATAAACACGTGGTGATGTGGGATGACATACTAGCCCTATCAGCACTTCACTACAACTTTGGCCCAGCTGGAGCACACCGTTGTTGCGGAATACTCACGTTCACTTGTGTTCCGTGTCGAGAATGTCATAGTGTGTAAGGTATAATTGGAAGCCAACTGCTTCATAGCGTGCTATGTTCTTCGTGTTTGCAGGTGTTGTACACAGCTTGGTGACGTCTACACAAAGTGGGATACAGATACCGTGGAAAGGGTTGACGCGCAAAATGAATTAGCCAGTGCTGTTTACTTTGGCGTACCTTCGATAAATGGAGGATCCATGCGAGAAATCCCTACGGATAAATTATTTGTTTTAATCGTGTGAAGTATTAACTGAGTGACTTTAGTGCCCGTCCACACCGAAGGGATAAGTAAGTAATTTACCTTTCCTGAAAAATAAAGCTCAGAGGTTTTGCGGGAGAGGAAGTTTATTGTGAAAATAGTGAAAGGTAAGGGTTTTACGTTGTAGTGCTTATACACAACTTCTTCTATCATGGAACTCTAAACTTCAATTTTAAGGAAAGATAAGACCCTATCTCGTTTTCCCTTTCGGTGGGGACCGGTACTTACGCACTTTCTGTCTAACCAAGTTTGTTCCAGTAAGGTACAGTAGCGGTAAAAAAAAACTATCTGAAAAAAAGTACACTGCACAGGTTGCGACCTTTCACTGCTGAAAGCTATCCTAGCTTAATACGTCACTGGCTTTCTAACCTCTGAGGGGGAAAGGGAACTGGCGGCTACCCTCGAATTTAAATATCGTTTGTTTTTACTGCAAAGAACGTCTAAAAGTCAATATGATTAAGTGTGAACTTTAGCACAATACATTTAAAGTTGATTTTAATGTTTATGATTAATTAATAAAGTATTTCAGAAAATATGTTGTAAGTAGAAATAAACAATGACTACAACGCAATTCAAAGCTAGCAGGCGCTCACAAGTCTTTGCTCACTGATTGGCAAAAAGGCCTGTCAGAGGCGCGGCGATGGAGACATATTTTAGCAGTGAAAGGAAAGGTGAATGCGGTAAGCCTCCTGTTCAGATAGTTTTTTTACTACTACTGTACGTTAGCAACAAATTAGCATCAACTTTTGGAAATTAAAAGGCATACTGACATAGACGACACTGCATAATCGCGCCTATTGACGTAAACCTACAATGATTTAACTTGACAAATACTGTTTGCACTAATATTGTTGTGGACGTATTGTATTTCTGATATTTGACTCTTGTCAATGTAAACAATACAGTCCATACAGTGAAAACTGCAAAATTCCGCGTCGCCAGGGTTAAAGTTGCCACTATCGTAAATGATTGATCAAAGTTTGCATATGTTGAGGTAAAATATAATTTCGGAAAGGTGTTATGCCATCGAACGAATGTATCGACGGAGTTAGCTTGTCAAATCTGACTACGAACACAGATCTGTAGAGAGATGACGACCCGCCGATTAACTCGACAACCGTTTGGAGACCCAGTAAGAATAAGTTGTCGTATGGGTGCTCATTCACTGAAAAAACGGTCGATTCGTCGTCCTCCGTGTCAAAACAATCGTCTTTCTTCCGTTGGAATAACGTGTTGTATGCACGGACCGACTTGGGCGAACAAATCAGCACTACTCGGGTTTGCGAATCACGAATTAAACTCGTGACCCAGACAGGAGGATTGACCGCAACGGCGTCAAACTGCTCCTCGTCATAATAGTCATAAACCTTCCGCCAAAAATTTGGGTTGAAAGGGAGCAATTTTCGTTTTATTGGAAATAGATTGCATACCTGGAAGTAATTCGACTGCAGGATAATTCGCAATTTCTCAGCCGCTTCACAATGCTCCACATTGTCCCTTGTGTAAAGCAAAAGAACCGGCGAGCTGTAGTACGTGCGTACTGAGATGGTGTTGGAAATTGGGGCGTCAACTTCGGGTCCTTGGGTTTGGTCAATGCGAATTTCTATGTCAGGTACTTCGGACCGTCTCTCTACTTTGTAACATTAATCACATAACACACGTTAAGGCGCTTTGTGGGGGAAAAAAATAAAGTATTACTTCTTAGACGAATGGAGTTTTGCGTTGGTCTGCGCCGTTTCTTCCATGCCCATGACGAAGTCAACAGAAATACCAGAAGTAAGAAACTTGCGGTTCCACCGCACAGAGCGGGCAGGCTAATATCTGTAGGTAGCTTAACAGTCAATGTTGGTCGCGGCGACGGCTCTAGAAAAATAATTGTTACTCAACGGGGCAGATGCGTATGATAGCGACCGTTTACCATGCAGAATGACAAGGTTACTGTGGACGGTACAGTCATCGTTGATTCGCCAAACCGTGCCTGGAATGCAACGTTCGTCCAGTGGCCTTACCTAATAACAACGAAAATTCCTAGAAGCGTTCGAATAAAGCAAATCTATGCAACACGCTTACTAAAACGCAATATGCTCCTGGCTTCAGGTCCGTAAAAATACATTCACTTTTAGCCTAGATTGCGCCAAAAAAATAAATAAAAAATATGTTGTTTGATTCGTTTTGATGTCGAAAGCTTACTTCTTCAACTTCTCCTAATACAGGTAAACCCTTATTCGTGTCTTGGCAGTTGGTGACTCCGAATAACAAAGTTACTTCGTACTTGTGAAATTCAAAGTCCGGCGGAGCGGGCGTAAAGCGAACTTGGATTGCTCTTCTGTAATTGTCGAATTGGGTTGTTACATAACTATCTTTGTATATCTATTGGGGATGATTCTAGCAAACTTGTGAGGAAGGGGTTCTATGGAGAACGTTGTATTCCAATGACCCACATCAGGGGCTTGGTGCGGGCTTTGCAAAAACTTGGAGGTGGATTTCAGAATGTGTGTGGCGTCATAATCAATGCGTGGCGTAACGTGGATACAGTAGAGTCCGCTGTACACATGATGAAATTCTATGAATTCCTCCTGCGTCGCGCGAAAATGATATTGCGTAAATATGGTATCAATGATGTAAACAAAGCACAGCTTTGCATGATTAATGCGTTACCTCCATCCACTCGTCTCTTTGTAGGTGTTTGGGCAGAGAGTGTTGCATGAAGAAATCCTCGCCCTCAATACAGGGCAAGGTGATATTGTTTTGGACGTCTACTACGGTGCTGTTGGTCAACAGTTTCACCTCGTATTCCGTTATATTACAGCTGGGAAGAAGTTCGGGCACTTTGATTTGCAGGACGTGTTGGTTAGGATCGTAACTAGCTACCCAGTCTAATGCTGTACTGCGAAAGCAGCCGTGGCTTGGGTTTGCAACCCAAGACAACACGAGGAAGGTAAACAATGTACTAACAAAATTAGTGAAACGATTCATGACAGGAAAATGCTATTCCAAGGCTCGGAACGTTGTAAGGGTCGTCTACATAACTGTTGCCAACGTGCGTTACGTGGCGAAGGGTGTAAGGCACTTACGTTGTGGAATTTTCCGGCATCTGGTAAGCTGTTCACTTCACTCTTCTACGCATTAAGGCACAAGTCTTAGTCTCTTATTTATTGAACTGTTTGTTGAATTTAGTACTCGGAATAGAAACTCGGAAAATGTAACATTCTTGCAATTCGATATGGTTAAGAGTCGAAGAGAGTAACGTGGCAAGTGTCTTTCAGAAACTGTTGTGAGGGGCCCTTGCTGCGACTGTCACAAGCGAGATGGGGCCGTGACTTTGCTCTTACGTGACTTGATTTAATCAGACTTCGTAACGTGACCACCGACGAGCCTTATGATGCCCAAATTCATAAGTCACCATTTATGCCACGAATGTATTGCCAAGGATGGTCGTAAGAAAATTATTAATAGGTTTCATAAGCAATTACACTATGTGAGGAAACGCTGGATATCTTACATAATGTTTTTTCTCCGGGATTTTTCAAGGCCGTTACCGCGTAGGAATCTAAGCACGTGTACCTAATAATAAAGTATATTAGAGGCAAGATATTTAGTGTTCCATACCAAGGCCGAAGACTTTTGTGAAAATTTAGTTTGCCTTCATGCGAAATGCGCTGGCAGTGGGCTGAAGAGCATCCCTATCTTACGGACAGTTACTGCGTATTATTCAATACAAGCACATTACCCAAATATAGGAGCAACTTTTAAACTTTTCAGTCCTGGATTAGATTAACGCTCACTTGGGGTTAATAGCGTTGGCATTTTTTTTTACTTTAATCGACGAGTACTTCAGGATATTGTATTCCTAACAGCGTGTTTGGAAAGTTGCAGGACACCTGGGATATTTTGCCTGTTTTAAATCTCGGAGAATAGAAATTGCAACAGTATTAATTTCAAGAACTTACTGCACTTTAATATTATAAATGTTTGAAACTGGTTTTCTAAAAGTCTTTTTATATACAATATATCAGTATAAAGGTCATGCATCTCTACGTTGGTCATAGGAGAGATCAAATTTGTACAGTGATTTCAGGAATTTATTTTTCCGTACATCAGACACTTCTACAAAGTTTTAGGACTAAAACAAGGTTCGGAAAAATTATGGCATGCTTCTTGACGTCAGCTTGCATTCCTTGGACTCCTAAAGTCACACTTGCAGTAAAGTAATTTCATAAGTGATGATTAGACTAATCATGGAGACCATGATATTCGGGGAAATTGTGAACAGGCGCAATGGAGCTGGAGTCCAGCTTTCACCTCTGACGTGCTTGAAACAGGCCCCGAAATAGCTTCTTTCCTCCGCCGTAAGGTGATCCCAATACTGAAGCAACAGATTACTCAGAGCATTCCGGAAAACTGTCAGCTGCTCCGGTAAACTGCTAGACAAGTTGATCATAATTATGAGTTTCCCAGTTGAGAACAGAAGAGAATAAGCTACCAGTAGCTGGATATACGAGCCATAGGTCAAAGCCTCCTCGTGATTTCGGACCCGCCAAGGTTTCAGAAAAAAATAGCTTTCAGTACAAGTGATGAGAAATGAGATTGAATAGCTAACGAGCAACATCCAGCTGAAAATCGATTCGGCTTCTTTGACAAACTCACGTAATTTTTCGAAATTCTTCCACAGCTTGCGTATGGCCTCTTTGTAGGAATGAGTTCCCGGACTCATTTCCTTACTTCGATGCAGATCACTTTCAAGCTTAGAATTCTCTGGTACTAGGAAATTATTCATATGTCTTTCAAGACAGCTTCGAGACGAGTTCTCTCGAGCTTTGTTGGAAATGGTTTGTAGATCTGAGAGGAAGGCTTTCTGAACCTTGAGGAGCACATACGCCAAGTGCTGATCCACAAACGCAGACAGAACTCGCCAAACGTGCATAGCAAGGTCGCATAAAAACATACCATAACCTCCATGACAATGTAGCAGTAGTAGAATAGAGTTCTCAGAAATTATTGAAGTGAACCAATGCGGGAAGTACCTTACATGGATTTTCATGGCGTAGGCTGAAGCGGTAGTAAAAAGGACACAGTGGGACACCACCAAACAGCTGACTAGCACGTAAGGTTTTGTAGGAATTCCTTCGTCTAAACCTTGAACGTCTAGAAACTCTTCTAATTGTCGCCATCTTCCCAAAATGTCATTCAGTAAGCTGCGCTTGTATCTAAATGTAATCAAGGTTGTAAGGGCCAGAGGATGAATGAGATACTTGTTTACTGTCGAAACAATGTCTGCCGTACTACTACTGTTGTGGACTTCGGTAGTCAGTGTATAGATTCCATGACAGTACGTGAGACACAGAAGCGATCCGACGAGAAAAATCATTGAAGAACGCAAAAAGGACACTAAACGGAAGCCATATCTGGTGTGCTCTATTGTCACTAATCCTCCTGTTACTAATACTAGGAAATATATTGGGAAGAGGTTCCGTTTCAGCGGAATGATGTACATGTACGCTTGGCTACACATGGTTGCACTGTGGTTACTTTTTTGTGGAGTTCTCAATGAACACTAAGGTTGCTTTACGAGTAGAATGACTATATCTGAAAGTACCCAATTGTAATTATAACGTGCGTTTTCTTAATCGAATAAAATAGTCCATTGTGTACTGAAGATTGTATCCTTTTTTATTGTACCACAAACAATAGAAGTAATGATAGCGAAGCTACGACAACTAAGCTAAAATGGAGAGATGGGGTAGATTCTGTCACTTTGCCTCACAATAAATTCACACTAATAACGGACAGTAATATGCGCGTAGACATCATGTGTCGTAGTCAACGTGTGTTTTACTTTGTTATTCTCTTGGTTAATAAAAATTGGTATTAAAATTTCGAAAAACTCTAATGTGATACAACATTTTAAATAAACTATGGCTCCGTGGAAACGAATTGTCTTTACAACTAATCACAAAGTGGCAATAAGAGCACCCGCAGAATTAGGGGATACAAAATTCAAGAAATTTTCGCCTGATAGGAGCTGCGTTTTTTCAGATCTCTAAAAACATACCAGAGTTAAAGATTTAACAAAAAGCAATGGTTGTTAGCGTCAAAATATCATTAAAATTTTTCAGTTTTTCCAACACCAAACCAAATAATTTAAAAAGAGACCGAGTATGAAATTACGAAAAAGTCAGACAAACAGTGATGTTCTTGCTTAACAAGGTCGTCTAAGTGTTGGAAATTCTTCTGCAACGTTCACGTGACCACTTATGTAAGGATGTATTGCCTGGATCGTGTTCTTACGGCGGTACTACTCTCTTTCATGTGCAAATTTATTCTGAGAAAAATTCGTTCTATTTTCTTAGTATTTTTTTATGGATGTATGACGAAAGTTATTTTAAGGTTGATAGCACAAACGCCAGTTGCCGGTACGCGAAAGTGGCGATTATCTCTCCAAGCGTTCATAGCAATGTACCGTAGAAATATACCATAACGTCCACGGCAACGTTTAAACAGTAGAATGCAGGATCCTCGGAAATCATTGCGTATAAGAAACAATGGACGTAGCTCTATGTCTTGTTTCTTCTATGTCTTGTTTCAATAAGCACAAGAGTAGTAAAAAGGGAAATTTGAGAAACACCCGAAACGAAAATAAGACGTATGCTTCATTGGATTCCCCTTATCGAATTCATGTCCCGCGGCTTCTACTTGGTTCCATCTTCACAGAAATTCAACCAGCTGGGTGCGTTTCGAAGTGACCGTAATAAAAATTGTGAGGGCGAGAGAGAATGAATGAGATACTTATTCAATGTCGAAACAACTATTTAAGTAGTATTGCCTGCTGTAGATGTTGCTTGCTAGTTTATAAACTCCGCAACACCATGTGAGACGAAAGAGCCTTCCGACGAGAAAGATCATTGTCGACCACAGACAGGATATAAAGCCATGTGGTATTCTAGGGATGTTAACCTACCTGTCGTAGTTAAGTGAATGATGTCAAACAAAGATTCCTTTTAAGTGGAATTAAGTATATTGTATCACTCGTTGCTTCACATAATAAGCAGTTGGTACCTTACTGAATACTAAAAAAATTTACATGACAACACAGTAACTTCTACGCACAAGCGGTTCCGAGAGTCTTGGAATCTTACAGTAACTTTTGTCAATAGAAAAATAGGACATAATCGCAGGTCGTATACGTGTATTTTCATCCTATTATATACAATACATTAGTGAAACAGGGCCAGGGAAACTGTCCGACACTGAAACCAAAGCAAGACAAGTTAGGAAGGTTGTATAATTTTCAATGGTGGACAGTGGCCAAAATGTGACGAACAATAGCGCTGCTTTTCATGTAGGATCATTACACGACAAACTCAATGCACATATAGCCTAATAGGAGCTGAAATATAAAGTAAACCTTTCAATTTTGTTGCTCCAATAATGAGCGAGGTGGTCAGGATTTGAGCAGTGTTCATTTCGCGTCATTGTTCATCGTTGCTCAGAGAGTTGTCACGAAAAGTTGTCTGAAATTCAAGACTGCTTTCTTATAGACCAATATAGGACTCGAACATTGCCGCAATCCTGCAGATTGCCACAAGAGTCGGTAATGTCCATTTTTTAGGGGGGGGGAGGGTGTCGGGGCGGTTGGTCGGGGTGGTCGGAAAAACGGTGGATCTATTGCGAAGGCTGGTATAAAATTTTTGCAGTGACCTCAGGGGAGTGACTACGCACATGACACAACCAAATAAGCAAGTACAGTACATTGAACAAGCACTCATAAAGTTTACAAGAATCAGCAATGTAAAAGCAATACCCACATAAGCGTCAAATGTTTGTGACTATTATCACGTTACACTTGCAGTAAGATAATTTCGTAAGTGATAATTGCACTGATCATCGAAACCAGTATGTTAGGGGAAATGGTGAACAGGCGCAAAGGAGCCGGAGACCAGTTTTCCCCTTGAATGTGGTGCGAAAAGGCTTGGAAATGTCGTCTTTCTTCCTCCGTGAATGGGTTCCAGTACTGGAGCAGAGCTTTGCTCATAGTATACCGGAAATTTTCGAGTTGGTTAGGTAAACTGCTACACAATTTGGTCATAACTATCAGTTTGCTAGTAGAGAACAGGAGCGCGTACAGAAATAATAGCTGAATACCAAAAATTTTGAAGAAATTTTGATCTTGATTTTGAGACCGTACACTGATCAGAAAAAAGTAGATTGCTGAACAAGTAGTTAGAAAGGATATTGAGTAGCTAACTGTCAGAAACCAGTCTAAAATTGACCTGGCTTGTTTAACAAGGTCATTTAATTGTTCGAAAGTCTTCCAAAGCTTGCATGTAGCCTCGTTGTAGGAATGTCTTACCGGATTACTTTTCGTACCACGCTGTTGATCGCTTCTCAGCAAACTATTATTTGCTAATACAAAATTGTTGAGAAGTGTTTCGCAGTTGCTCTGAGGCGAGTTCGTACCAACTTGACTGGAAATGGTTTGTATATCTGCGAGGAAAGCTCTTTGAATTTTGAGCAGCACAAACGCTAAGTGTTGATAGATGAACGCAGTCATGAGTTCTCCAAACGTGCACAGCAATGACCCATAAAAGCATCCCATAACCTCCAAGGCAATGTAAGAGTAGTAAAGTGCAGGATTCTCGGAAATCACGGCGGTTAACAAATAAGGGAAGTAGCTTATGTACAGCATGTGGACGTAAACAGCAACGGTAGGAAACATGAAGCAGTGAGACACAGCCAAACCACAAATTAATACGTAAGGTTTCGTTGGAATTCCTTCACCGAAACCTTGGGCATCCAGAGGTTCTTCTAGTTGTCTCCATCTTTGCAGAAACTCAGACAGCGAGGTACGTTTCCAAGTGAACATAATCAAGCTTGCAAGGGCCAAAGGATGAATGAGATATTTGCCAACTGTCGCAACGACGTCTTGAGTATTTTTGCCATTGTAGACCTTGCAAGAAAGTATATAGATTCCATGGCAGTACGTGGTGAACAGAAGTGTTCCGACGACAAGTATCATTGCAGACCGGAGACAGGATTTTAAGCAGAGGCGATTCCTTTGATATCCTAGTGTCACTAACCCTCCTGTCACCGAAATAATGACCGACATTGGACGGAGACTCCGTTTCAGCGGAATGACGTACAATTTGTTACACATTACCGCACAGTCTATAGTTGTAACTTTGTTGCTGAGGTCTTAGCGACGACTAAAGTACAAGCACCGTAGATTTCTCAGTAGAAGAGCGTGTAACTGTGCTAGAATCATACGGTGAGCACTGTAATTAAAATTAAATGATGCGTAACGAGAGATTGTATCATTTCACCCTAGTGCAACACAGATTAGTTATTCAGGGCTAACAATGCTTCATAACAATGAAGCTCAGATAGATAAGTAGGGTAGATTGTACTCCTTTTCAATAATAAGACGCATTGTTACATACAGTCATTAAGTGCCAAAATGTCTTTGTGGCATTAAATAATGCCGTATTTAAGTACAGTATTAGACTTGTGACGTACGTAGACCGGGCTTCGATTAGGTTCGCTGGGTTTGTAGCATGACGACAAGGTATGTAGTGACTAAACTCAACATGGACAATAGTGTTCGTGTCGAAATCGTAAACAAGTTTAGCGGAGCCACTGTCCAATTTTTCAGCCTTATGTGATGCAGGAAGTTTTGATACAGACGTTGTTCGCTGTCAGTTAAATTGTCCCAATGCTGGATTAGAACATTGCTTATAGTTATTTGGAATTCCTCTAGTTGCTTTGGAAGGCTACTGCATAATTGAGTCAAAATTATAAGTTTAAGCAGAAGAAATAGGCTTCCAAGATTCGTCAAAAGCTGAATGCAGGTTCGCTGAACAATCCGTTATTCCGATTTCGCGAGCTTGCGGATATAAGAGCAAAATAACTTGTTGAAAGAGTGGTCAGAAACGAGACAAAATAGCTCATAAAGAGCATAATGCCGAACAGCGATTGGGCTTGATTTACAAGCTCGCTTAGTATTTCTGTACGCTTCCACAGCTTCTTTATTATATCCCCATAAGATAAGGCTCTCGGGAAAGTCTTTTTTTGCACATCTCTGTGCAGGGTACGACTTTTCGTTACGGCACAGTCACTCGAGTCGTTGGCTAACGAGTCTAGCCAAAGATTTTGTTTCCCGATTAAATCATTGATATCGTACATGAACGCCTTTTCTATCTTGGTAAGCGTGGCCGCCAAATGGCGGAATACATAAGGGCCCATGTGCTCCCCAAATACTCCGTTCAGTACTGCGTAAAAGTAGAACAGCATTTCTACAGAAAAGCAAGTGTAAAACGTTGTAGATTTCTCACGATCAAGGAACATTGCGATAGATGGAAAGTGTTCCGCATAGTGCAACCAGAGGAATGATAGTGAAGCAGTTGTTCCACACACGTGACTAATTGCAATCATTGTAAGTCGGCGATAGCGACTTGTGGAGATGGTTTCCGTGACAGAATGATTTTCTAGGAGTTTTTCTAGGAACGTCCAGTTTTCCAAGAAATTAAAGATGGCGACACGTTTCCAATTGAAAGTGACCAACGTAGTAATGGCGAGCGGAAACGTTAGGTACTTAACTAATGTTATGACGAATTTCTGGACGCTGTCTTCGTTATTTAGATTGACGCCGATGAAGTATAGACCGAAAACTAACTCGACACATAGGCCAGATCCCACAAGCAGAATGGCCGTGTAACGCAGATAGGAGCTGAAGCCAACAAATTGTAATGGATACTCCCATGGAATTATCCCACCACTTCTGGTCGTTAACTTGTACAAGGGAGCTATATTCCGTTTTAGAGGAATGGCGTACTCGTCCTTCAACATATTTGCTTACGTGCAGGTGAAAACCTCACAACGAACTGAGCTGACTATCGAGAAATCATTCTAACGGGTTCGCATGGTTCCAATCCATATGCAAAAATTTTGAGTCAATACATTCGGAAGGTGTTTTCTTTTCATTTTCTTAATAGCTTGTTAAAAAGGAGGAGCTCAGCGACTTGTCTGTGACAGCTACCGTGTTATGAATATAAGTTCACTCCAACCCTTTCTGCTTTGTTTACTTTATGGAATGACAACATGTGCTACATTAAACTTCAATGGCGTCTTACCCACAAACGACGAAGAGGTAAAGGGGGAGTTGGGGAAGGTGGGGTGGGAGAAGGATTGGGGAGATGCAATAGGGGAGAACAGAATTGGTTGGCTTTCTAGATTTTTATTCTTTACGTTGCCTTTCTGCCAGTTCTAGTGAAGCGTGTAAATTTGCTATAAAAGTTCATTCTGTCGAAAAGCTTTTATAACTTGCACGTCTATAAATATAAATTCGTTAACTTAAAATATGTCCCGGGGACATATTTTCAAACCCCAATCCGTCCCAGCCAAATAGTGAGAAAATACAGTGGAAACCGGTTATAACGAAATCGAAGGGACCGATAATTTTTTCGTTATAACCGAAGCACGCAAAAAAACCCCTTAAAGTCGCGATAACCTAGACAGCATTCAAGTTTACGCCGGTATACTGGTAGTTTATTCCGTTATAAATAATAAAGTTTGGATTTCCGTTTATTAGTATTAACATTTAACATACATTTTCCTAAAATGATTGATAATTTTTTTAAAAAAAATCTGGAATTTTCTTTTTATTACAATGTCATCGACATATTCTTCTATGTCATCAAGCTTCTTTCTGCGCATCTTCTCTGACTTTTCTGCCATTGCACCGTTAAAGCCTGGTTCACACGGCCAGTCAAAGTCAAAAAGTCACCCGTCGAAGTCACGAAACGGCATGGTTCGGGCTGACTTTTGTGTTGACTTTGTGCTGACTTGTGTAATTCTAAAGGGATTGAATTTCTGACCCTTGACGCTTTGACGGAACACATTGCCAAAAAATCCTTAACGAAAAATGCATGAAACTTTGTTATTTGACCATTTGTATAATACAAAAACTGTATAAAGTCATCCAGATTAAATGAATTGGCGTGAAAAAGCTTTTTGCTGAAAAGAAAGCAACTTCCGCTCAACGGCAACGCCGTGTTTGTGACGTAAAAAAGGCACAAAGAAAACATGGCGTTGCCGTTGAGTGCAAGTTGCCTTCTTTTCAATAAAAAGCTTTTCATACGGATTGAGGTTTGGAAATATGCATCCTGGTGTAAACTAGTTCCATTACTTAGCATGCAGTCGAATATTATAGCGGAATATAGGAGTACGCGGCTCGTGTGGTGCATTATAACAAATTAACATAATCCGCTTACCAACAAGAGGCTAAAAGATGCCTTTTGCCGAGCACAACACGTTCTCCGCCAGGGGCACAGCGCACCCCTGTCTTTGGGGACCAAACTCGATCGTCCTCTGTGTCCCATACCACAAAGTACGTCGCTTCAGCCGCTTAGTGCGCTCAATGTTCGACCGTTCCGAACGGAACGGTTTCGGGTCCGATCCGAAACACTGTACACAACGCCGCACTGAGGAATCACGTGACTTTCTTTACAACATGGCGGATATTTTTCCATTTATTGAATTTAAATACATTTTTTAAGATTAAAATGGCTTGTTAATTTATGATGACTCAAACATTTTCGGATACAATATTTTTTTCCAGTTAAAAGAAAGATGCTTTTGGGAACCTCAAAGGTGGCTTGCGTTTTTATATATTTATGATTATTTCATTAATATTATATTTATTTCCAAATCAAACTAGATTCTTCTTGCATTCGTCCTTGTACGGACAAGCCCAAATAGTTTCGGTCCCAAATTGGTAAAGAGAGAGAAGCGAACCTTACAGTTTCTTTGAAATATTGTTTCCCATAAAGTATTTGTATTGCGTTGCGTTTACAAAGAACGTGCATTCC
>JAHZNP010000786.1:0-36867 GCA_020615345.1 Triops cancriformis
GAAAACCGTAAAGCTTTTGTACTACCAGTAGTTATAACTGCCTTTGCCCATTCCCAGAATTAAGGTTCAGAATTAACAGTATGACACATATTACCCCCAAGTACATTCTTGTGTTAGTCCCTTCCGAGTACTCCATGACTTATTGCATAGTCTTCGCTTCGTAAACGAGTGCGGAATACCGATTCTCCTACGCTTCACCTTTGTGTCGCCAAATGAGCATTAAAAACAAAAATACCCAAATTTGACGAGACCGCACGTCCCACGTTTTGTAAGTCTTTCTTTCCAGACTACTTCCAACATCCATACACGATGGACTTTCAAGAAAGACTGTGGAACGATTTCCCAAAGTAACGGCTTCTATTTGCTATCATATGGCGAACCATTTGCCGCACAAAACCGTACAGCACTGATTTGATGTTCTTTCAAAACCAGTCTCTCCTAGCTACAGAAAATCAGTCGAACAACTTTTAAGAGCATTTTGCACCCACGATTTTTTTTACAGGGTATTACCCTGTTTCCAGAGAGAACCCCTGCTTTGCAAGGGAATACCGCACAGTACACAAGGGAATTAGTTTTCGCACCTGTGTGTCATTTCACAAACCACCGAAGCAATCGACCCTCTTTCTTTCCCTAGCGTGACAATAGCAACGAAAAGTGTACGAAAGAATGCGAATTCATACGGACGGCCCAGTTCAGTGTGCCTTAGTTGTGACGTCAAGAAACCCCTCCTTTTCTGACCTGAACCCTTTCTTTTCCTGACGTGACAATAGCAACGAAAAGTGTACGAAAGAATGCGAATGGAATGCAAGACGTTTTCCAAAAGATTACGAATATCTGCCCCCTCATAAAAATCACGAACATAAAAAATATAAATCACACTGCAGGATTTTTTCCTGCATTTTTCAGTACCTAACACGTGCCAGTAGCTTGTGTCGTTTCAGAGAAAACCGAGTTCCTTTTTTCCCACCACGAATGCATTATATAGAGTACTACCGTACTCTATAGATGTACAAAAGAAGCGCTGGTTGTCACGAAAACACCGCTCTAATGATCGCTTAAATGAAGGCATACTAAGGCCCCTCTGGCCACTGATATATGATTTTTTGCTCGGCCATAACGAACACCACTTGTGTCTTGTGGTAACCCATAGAAATAAAGCACAAAGAGAATTGTTAATGTTTCTTTTTTATGTATTTTTCCCAGCGTGAGCAATTCACTCTTTGCTGGCTTGAATTTTTTTGTTCATACGTTTGGTGAGTAGGGTCTTTCCACAATGGGGTCAGTTAGCAGGCTATAATGTGCCCTTTGAATCTTTTTATGGGGAATAACATTTTTAACGAACGTGGCTATTGCTACAAAGGCTTTTGGGTTGCATAGGAAAAGATTAGTATTGAAATGGATCTTTAGTTTTGAGAATTCTTTTAATAATTCTGCTCTTATTTTGTTCAGCCATCTACAGTGGGAAATAAATGTGTTGTAGGTTTTGTTTAATGTGGGCTGAACATGGGCAAAGTGGATTATCTGTCTTTTTAATTTTATAGATACAATCTTGTTGGAAAGTGTGTGCAGCGTAATCTAATCAAGGTAGATGTAATGAGCCTTTTTAAAATTAAATTTGCTTATTGGTTTGAATGATGGAGTAACTCCTAGGCTCTGAAGGGGGAAGACCCTTTCTTTCCATTTTTTTGTCCAAGTTTGTTGAAAGTATTTTTTTTAGTTCAAAATCTTTCTTCAATATTGTTATAGGAAAATATAAAGATGATGCATATTTCGCAATTCTAGTTGAGCATGGGCTATATCTTGCATGTTTTGACACGTAGTCTGTTTGTCGGGTTAGTTGTGGTTTAGAGAGGGCATATTTTAGTAGTCTTTGCTTTAGCAGAAGATCTAATGAAAGAATACCACTTTCTATTTCGAGTATGCTGGTTGGCGATGTTCAGAGAGCTCCTGTAATTGTTATTAGCGCTTGGTGATATATGTATACATTAGATGAGTTGGGCATACTATAATTACACCATGCAGGGTACGCGTATAACATTTTTGAGTAAACCGTAGCCAATATCAATGTTCGAATTGGGTTCGCTTGAATTGACGTAAAATTACGTGATTCGTTGCAGCGTTCTAATAGCTTCGGAGGACATTTGCGCAATATGGCTGGTCCAAGTTAGTTTGTTGTCAAAATGAGGCAGAGGTATTTAATTTGCGTTGGTGGAAAAATGGTGGTTTCTCCCCCAATGAAGTAGGGTATTCTCCAATACCCGCCTTCTTGAAAAATGCATTAATTCGCTATTTTGTCTTAATAGTGCCACAATTAAAAGAGAATTACCGGATAACACCTGGCGGTACTTAGCAAATACCTCTAAACATTTTGGGGAGCTACCATTCATTATACCTTCCTGTTGGCCATTTCTGGTGCAAGCGGAGTAGAGTCGAACTGTGTAAATTCCACCTGGAAGTAATTCAGCCTAGCGGGCAGACAGGCTGTTTATTTACACTGGCGCCTGATAACAGTGTACCTGTGATACTCGATCTAATGGAAAATAAATTCTGCGTACAGGTTGATGGGTTGAAATTAACGAATATTCGGACTTGGTAAAACAAATATATTCATTGACATGCTAATTTGAGATTAAGGAACTTCGGATATAGCGAACGGTTTTGTAATCTTGGAAATTCATTATAGCGAGATTATACAGTATATAATTCTTTTTTTAGTACTTCACTTAAAGTATATATTTTTTCGGCACATCAAAGGTCAAGGTCATTACCCTGTTTGGCCTTGGGGCTTTTATGGTCCTATGCTGCACGCATACTGTATTGCTGAAAGGACCTGTTTCCTTTCCATGATGTCATGGAGCGCTAATAAAGTCTCCTTCCGTTCGTTTGGGCTCTCGGGATGGGTTGACTACCCACCTGTAACAAATACCAACGCCTTCATTGCACAAATTCAAGAAACTAATTGGCAATTCTTAACCGAGCTCTTGGGTTTAGCTACGAAGAAACAATTAGCCGTTTACATCGACTTCTTCGGTAAATATTGGTATTAC
This sequence comes from Triops cancriformis, assembly GCA_020615345.1. Classification (NCBI taxonomy): domain Eukaryota; kingdom Metazoa; phylum Arthropoda; class Branchiopoda; order Notostraca; family Triopsidae; genus Triops; species Triops cancriformis. The sequence goes on from JAHZNP010000786.1 coordinate 3,048, forward strand.
TTCGATGGATTGGAACTGAGCCCTACGGGAGAGTTGAGCGTGAACTCCTCGCTTAGTGGCACCCAAGCGATTCCGATTCCTTTGAACAAGGCGCCTTTCGTTTACAATCAAGATTGCGGCGCATTTTGGCAATTTCAAGCCAATATTTCTGTCTGTTCACAACACAGCAATTTACTCAACTTTGCGGGATATAAATGGAACGGGACAACGTACACTTCTGCTAATTTTTATTTAATGTTTTCTTAAATCCCACCCAAGAAAATTGGCACAATTTCGAGATAGTTCGTTTTTGGAGGGATACGATGTTCTACCTGTTGGTATGCCTGGTAACGTCACTAGGAAACACTTGATTAGAAATATGTCCACACAAATGCTAATGCAGTATTTATAATTTGCCGGTGTTGCACAGATTCCTAGCGCTTACACCGACAGAATTGTCAAAGTAATGCGAATGCGTTTGTAAGTGAATTCTGTGGCATGCAGTTGACGTATGAAAACGCATGGCAGTTTTTGCGATTACCTAAGACTTGAGATAGCCAGCAGAAATGACACAAACGCTATTTCACACAAGTGAAGCGCTGCTCAATATTTGACGTTGATATAGTACTGACTTGAGCATTTATCGCCAATCACTATTAGACAAGTTGTACTGTCCCTTTTGTTGGTATGGTAAAATTACTTTTTTGAAGATACTCTATTGTAACGCACATATTCTATAACGTACTATTGTGGCACACATATTCTATAACCTACTATTGTAACGCACATACGTTGTACCATTCACACTGACAGTAATACAGCTGAAAGTATAGTACCTTCTGCGAAGTCCGTGTTGTAATTAATTTATCAGAACTGAATGTGACGGAAATATTTTGGACATCGTGAAGAACAGTGTGCAGTCAATGCACAAGTGTGTAGTTTTCGTTGACAAGTGCTGCAAAAATCATCAGTTCCCAGAGTCATGCGTAGGTCTGTTTGGCGGAGTCATGCATCGTAACCATTAACCCATTTATTACACAGTTCAAATTGGCAGAGGAATTTCCCGTACAGAGGAAATCTTCAACTTCAGTACTACGGTGGCGTTACATTCCTCCTACGGCGAGAAACACCTCCCATAACCGAGGAAATTCAACTAAAATACCCTCGAAGAAAAATACTGCGTTATGGTTCGTCCAATTTTATAATTTTTGCTTTTGACAAAACGACAAATTGCAAACTCAATTCTGTAAGTGAAAGCCGTTTCGAAAGCAACAACGATAAAACCAACACTGACATGTTTAATTGAAACCTTAGTGTCGCAAATACTTTGTCAGTGTAGAAGTGTTCGTCGTGATTGCTGACGTAATATTTTTTCATATTCTTATATCCATTATTGCAGTTTTGGGGTTGAAGAAACCTCTCATGTCTGTTATACTAAGGTTCCAGCCTGCTGTCCAGAACTTGTGAATAACAATAATTATGTGAGTGACAGGTTCGCGTGCGCTTTTGTTCTTCGAGTCACTGGATCAGCCCTTGTCACTCCTTAAAGATCCGAGAAGGGCTCTTGCTTAATGCCCGTTGGACGAAAAGACCGTGCCCGTGACATATATCAACCTAGAAAGGTACGCTACTCTAGGGGAAAAAACAACCCAGTATTTTAGCCAGAAAGAGCCCAACAACAGATGTCGTAAGCACACTTTATTAAAGGTAGCCCTTGTAAGGAATGAGGAGAGTTGCTCCTTGTTGTACCTTGTGTTTTTCTGTTGCTAACCAGCACCATTACTGCATGTCTACAAAGCTCTGCCAGTGTCTCATCGCCATACAGTAGTTAACTTGAAATCACCCCATACTGTAGCTGGGACCTTCAGCTCTAAATTTCGAACTCATCTATACTTTCAGCCTCTTATTTAGAATACTTGTTATCCTATCTCCTTATTCTTTGCCACAATGATAGCATTCCTGTTCTTGTTATTTTTCCAAATGTGCTCTACGTGGAATGTTTTCTTAACAGACCGCTTCTATGACAACACTAAGCTTCAATCGAGCTCGCCTCCCCTGTTAGTACTGCTGTCATCAGGTAGTAAAACTATTACTAGTTCGTTCACACAGTGGAACTTCCATTCGTTTATTACACAATACTATTTCTTTCACAGGTGATGGCCTTGTAAAATGCGTTACAGTGTGTTTGTCTCGAAATGACTGTCAAGCTGCTAATTGGTACCAGGTTACGCAAAACACCTTTATGTGTGAATTACTAAGTACAAACCTTTGTACCAACGCTTCGGGCGTGACAGTGAAACCACAACGTAACGGTCGCGTATGGGAGAAAACCAGTAATCTGAGCTCGAAGGTCACATGTCTAGGGCGAATTTGTGCTAACCTACCTTTGAACTGCACCGGAATACCTTCAGAAATTTGCAAACACTGTACACGATCTTGTTACCATTGCTGGCAACGGTGCAACAACGGAACCGCTCCAAAGCAGCACAGCTGCACTCTTTGGCCAGAAGGTGTTAGTAATACATCCCTAACGACATGGTGTTACACAGCAAGTCAGTATCTCTGTATGCGAAAGTATCTACAGTACGGTGCACCAGATCCAACGTACTACCAGAACATGTCGGTACTAGACATGGCTCGCATCGTGCGTACTGGTGCCTATACCAACATTCATTTCGTGGTAACAATGAAAAACTCATCTCAGCCACGTGGCGTTTACCGATTGGAAGGTGACGGAATAGACGACCAAGGGCGACTGACTATTTCGTTTTCACCAACATCCTTGCCACAGCCTAATTCAGATGTTCTTCAATTGATGGGTCAGCCCCTCATAAAGGCACCCTTTATCAATAATTCGGATGTCTTGCCGGCCTGTGGTCCCTTTTGGCTCCTCCCGCAAGGAAATACTTCCTGCCCAGGGGGTAATGTCAGATTCTGGACGAGTCCAAACATCTTAGCTAACGGAAGTGTGACCGATATCGGAGTTTGGTGGCCATCCGCAGGAGAACCAATCAATTTGACACGAGCTGCTATTTCTTTAAGTTGAAATGTGAACAAATGATTTCCTAAAGTTGCCGGACGTTTAGTACTTATTTCGTGTTTTGTTCGTATTGTTTCACATGATTTAACTTTGTAAAATATTGATACACTTCAAGCATTTCATTACAGCAACTCTTATCAAATGAATACACCTCTTAGTTGTTACTCTGGTTAATCTGGGTTCATTAGGCTCATTTTACTCAAGCCTTCTGCATAGCACGAAAACCCACTCTTCAATTTGAAAATTTGCCGCTTTACTTATAAAGAGCGATGTAATCGATTGACAGTGGATTTAAGTGTTGTATTGGTGTCCGCCAGATGGCAGCTCTAGCCAAGTTCAAAGCTTGTTTCTCTCACCGGCACTCGCATAAACAGAAAGCCGGGTCGTATACCATTGTTTTTGAATTTATTGAATTTAGGAATTAACGAACGCATTCGAAAGTGCGGGAAGTTGAAAAAGTGTAAAATGAAGACAACCAGGCTCCAGTTTTTGATACTAATATGTGGTATGGATATCCTTAGAAAATTTTCTCTTATAATTCACTACGTGTTAGACCTGTAATTTAATCTTTCGTAGGTTTCCTATTATTTGCCCAATGTGTCTCATATTCCGAGGCAAGCAGAGTGCTTGAGATGAGTGATAAGTATTATAGAGCTTATTTTTTTTCCTTTAAGCCAAATCTAAACATATCGTTGGTAGGTTTGTGGAAGCGTATAAAGAAGGAGTTTGGCTTGTTATGGTAACTTCTTTTAATTTCCGTTAATGTGAACATTTAGACATTTATCTGTTTTAGTTTTATGCGCCGTGGTGTGGCCATTGCAAAAAACTTGAGCCAATTTGGAATAATGTAGCTCAATCTTTATACTCGAGCGGAATTCGCGTTGGACGTATTGATTGCACTCGTTTTCCTGCTGCAGCTACCGAATTTAAAGTGAAAGGCTTTCCCACTGTCCTCTTGTAAGTCTTCGTAATCCATTTATGTGTTTTGTTGAGTCAGGAATTCTTATATTCTCTTTTATTATGCCGTAGTATGAAAGAAGGACAGATTCATCCTTATAATGGCGATCGCACTCGCGAAGCCATTGTCGATTTTGCTCAAAGAATGACTGCGCCGTCTGTTCAGGACATTAGCGATGTAGATGACTTTCAGCGCGTGAACGAAACGCGTCAAACATTTTTTGCCTATGTCGGCGAAAAAGAAGGACCCGTATGGGTAATGAGATCGTTTTGCCTCCCATTAGTTTTAAACATTTAAATGTTCAGTTGTTGTGTCATTTTATTAGGAAACGTATAGTAAAATGGCAGAAGAGTTTCAACCGTTTGCCTGGTTTTATACCATCGACGCAGGTTGTGCCAAACAAGTCAGTTGAATCTTCTTTTTAAGTAAATTTTATAAAAGACGTTCTTTTAATTATATTCGTGTGCGATAATTTAGAAAAAAGTACAAATAATAATAAAAATGAGTAATGTCACGCTCGTAAGTGATATTGTGTTAAAAAAATATTTGTATTCATGCCTGCATGTAATTCCAAAGAATGGCGATATCATAGTAAGTTGAGAGGCGAATACGTTGTAAATTATAAGTCGGTTTTTACTATTTAGATGTTTAAGTAAATTATTAGGAGATTTTCAGTATTTAGTTTGTGGAATTTCTTTGTTGATCCTCTTTTATTTGCGATTTTAGCGTATATTGGGTTCGCTTCATGTAGCAGAATTTATTTTATTTTATCTTTGAAAATTCAAAAGATTTCTGAATTGTTGGTGTTTTCTTTAGCACGTACAGCTGCCCTACACACCAGCTATTGTTGTGTTTAAGGACGGATCCTATGAGTTATACGAGGATCCCAAGCCGTTGGCTTCGGGAGGCGTCAATCCGGATGAAAATCAGCAAGATACCAGTAAATCTGTCAGTGCTAAAGATTCAGTCGAAGTCAACTGGGAAGGATTACGGGATTGGGTGAACAAAGAGCGCTTTCCTTTGTTCGTTCGCATAACCAACGGCAACTTCCATCAAGTAAGAAGAGTCTGTAGTGTCTGTAATCCTCGAATTCCATAAACCAATTCCGTTTCAAAGATCAACGTTGAGTAATTACTGAAGTATTAATCTGTGCCTTTTCTATTGCTTACAAGGTCATGGAAACAGGAAAATATCTTGTCATAGCCGTTTTGGATGAAGACAGAATTGGGCACATTACACCCGACATGGAAGAGTATACCCTTTCATTAATTTATAATTTTGTTCATTTAAAATTTTACCATAAGGAAAAGGTCTAATCGCTTTCTCACATTCGTTATTATACTTACGTTTTTGTTTCCTTTCTTAGGTTCCGAGACGAACTAAACAAGGTTGCTGCAGGAAGTAAAGATAAATTTCACAAGTAAATAAACAGAATACTTTGATGAGAAATAAGCAACTTAATCAAATGCAAAATAATTTGTCGCTGTTGAAGAAAATTTCTTTTCGGTTGGACCGGATATCCATCTTTGGCCAATTCCATTGCTATGAGGACTCTTCCCATTCCTAGTCTCCTAGTCATCAATTCCAGTACCTACCACCACTATATACCCGACGATGAGCCAGAATCTCTAACTGGTGAAGCGGTAGCCCTCTTTTTGGAAAAGATTTTGGCCGAAACAGTGCCGGTAAAACAAAATGATTTGATTTCCGTTTGAATACGCGTACAAACGCTTGGACCTATGCCCACTTTGCAGGTATATGGGGGTAATGGCTACTTCATGAGATTTTACCGTATCTATTACGACGCCAAAACTGCGCTTCACGACATGTGGCAAGGCAATCCAGTCCTTCTTACCGTTCTTTTGGGTCTACCGTTTGGTTTTCTCTGCCTAATTTGCTATTCGATCTGCTGTTCGGATATGCTGGAGGAAGAAGAAGGTAAAACAAATCGATAGCATAGATTTATTACTCTGTACTAATAAGACTCTTTTTGGATCACTGTTTTCCAGAGCTTCACGAGAAAACTGATTAGGCCGTTTCCTGTTACCGAGCTGAAGATTGTTTCTAGTCCGACTTTTTTTACATCTTCGCTTATGTTTTGTGGTAATTGTGGTATGAAAGTAGGTTTTTGTTAATAGTTTTTATTAATTTAAACAAAGGGACGTTGTGGTGACTTCAGTTTCTTAACATTCTCATTCAGTTTCCTATTGACTGTAATAATGTTCGGTTTTGTATGAGGGTTGCAAATTGCTGCCTTTTTAAATAAAAGTCGATTTTCCCCCAGGTTTTGAACTTAAAGTGCGGGTTAATGAGATGAAGCGATAGGAAGTTGAGTTGACTGTTTTCTATTTGTTTTTCGCGTGGTATGTTGGTCTTAATTTGGGGGAAGGTTATGGGGAGGAAGAGGGAATAGATGGGTTGGGCTGGTTTTATTAGACCCTTTTCTTCATTAAGGTAGATTAGTGCACCCCTGTTTTCTCTCGGCGTGGCGTTACGCTATCGAACAAAGGCCTTGATTTAGAGGTTGCCATGGCTAGGACTCCAGGACAAAAACGAGGCAGATGCTCCTCAGTTATATAGGTACCCGCGTGCTCTCATTTCGATAGTAATGTGTGAAGACCAAACATAGAATTAGAGTAGGCTTGGCAGGTTTAGGGAGTGTAAGAACTATGGATGAGATGCCGTTAATTGAAAGACCGCGAAGTGCAAGTAAGTTCCAATTTTTTAAAATATTTTTCGAATCGAAAAATTTTATTTCACAGATTGCGAAACACTAAGAGTGATTATGAACAGCGTGATTAAAGCAAGTGGGAATGTGTGTGAACTTTCTATTTACGACTTAATGACTTTCCGCTTTGCATCCGCATCTCGAGACGCAATTGCGAACACAGGCGCCATCTAACAGTGAAGGGTTTTTCAATGATGTAGAACAGCAATTAAATCCTTCAATTAGTTTTTTTTAAAGCGAATTATAAAAATAATAATATTTTATGGACCTTAAATAATAGTTTGGTCAAGGACAGAGATTCATAGTTTTACGCGATCAGCCCCTCAGCTGAATCGTTGTATGATAATAATTCATTAGTAGGCATGACTGGGAAAACGGTGACTTGTATTCGATATTCACACAGGGCCAAATCGTCGAAGAATTCCAGCAACTTTTAACATCACGTTTCTCGACCCGTAAGTTCCCAGAAGCAAACACAATGTAATACCAGTATTGTGCATTATACCTGCTGGAATCTGTATTTTTATCAGTAGCTTCTTATTGCTTTCGAAATGTTCCAATTTTATTCTCAAACTTGACACCCGACATTACATTTTGCCGCTACTTTAAGCCATTGTCAGCCTGTTCTGTAATGGTTTTCAGGAAAACAGGCGTGCGTGCTTCACAACTCTGGGGCTTCTGAATCAGGGATAATTAGTGTGCACCGGTATAAATCGACAGAAATCTATCTCAAGCACTATAATTACACAGATATTTCTGCCTCTTCCTTCCATTTCGTTCAAATGGCCAAGTGACCGCTACGTGCTGGAAAACACGCAAACAACCCCTTTTTAGCTTTATCAGAGAAAAGCACCGGCAATTCTCGCGTGGAAATGTCCACAATAACTTTCATGGTGGTTTCCCTAACTTGGGTGAGGATTGTGATTTCTCTCTGTAAACGACCACTTTCGCGCCACGCCAGCAGCAATAACCTCGCGGGAGATGCAGTCGAAGAAATTTGGTGACCACGTGTCGTTCAAGATCAATCTGTCACCGAGTACATCTTTGGAAACGCAAAGAGTTGTCGCTAAATGCGTTGCAGAGTGCTCGTATCGAAACTAGCTGTTCAAAATTACTGTCTCATTTAGTAGTTCAGAAAGGGCATAATATCACACCCCAGTAACCTTTTCGACAAAAATGGTACATGAAGGGGTCGGTTACTGATGTCCTAGAAACGCACATAAACATTGGTTTACTGATCGAATAATGAAATCTTGCGCTGGGGTAACGAGGATTGCGGAGTACAAGGCTAGGAGCCAGGTTTCATCGCGAACACATTCTGCAAAAACAAATTACAATTGTTCGAGATTCCAAAAATCTTACAGGGAATATCGGGATTTTTTCCTTTGTTTTTACATCACAGTCATATGGCAGGGCATGTACCCTGGGCAATTATGATTAAAAAACCTACCACACAAGCGATACAAGTTAAAATCGTCCCATGTGTCATCAGTCTCAGTATGCTAATGTGATAATTGAGACAAATGGGAACAAATTTTATGACTGTTTACTTTTAGTTTCCTTCTACCCAAGTATACGATACCTCTTCAAATAGTTATAGCACTATTTACTTCGTGAATATACGTTTCGAACTATAATATAGTTCGTGCGCCAAATGAAGAATCATAAATCTTTGGAAGTTTAAATTATCCGGACACTCCAATTGTTCATTTTGATTTGTTCCATGTGTGAAAACAAATGGAAAATTCTAGCGTACAATAACACTTAGATTATTTCCGTCCCGATTCTGCAATTATTTGTAACCTGGGGCGTCATTTTTACCTCTGCCTTGGGCGCCACTCACCCTCATCACGCTGCTGATATTTCGGGCATTATATGCGGCCCAATCTGTGTTGAAATACTACTGTTTTGTCTCTGCACGCAACACGATAAAGCGAACTAAAAGAAAATGGAAAGGGATGAGATATCCAGTGTGCATTCGCCAGTGAGATAAATGAGGCTTTAAGCCATCGTTAGAATGCAGCATGCTCTCTCGTGATCTTCTTCCAGTCGTGCATCACGTTTACGTTATGGGAATGAAAACCCAAGTGATTTTTCAGTGCCTTTTAAGTGCTACTGCATTGTGCGACACCCGAATGCCATGGCAGTTTAGGAAGTGACTTCTTTGTTCTTTGCCAAGTGTGTTCGAAAGATTTATAGCCGTTAATCCCCTGCCAGGAAGACTGCAGTTCTTGCGTTTAGCTAAGAAAGATTTGTATATTTGCTTAGCCTAAAAGCACACAAAATATATCATATAAGTTTATTTAGAATATATCAATAATGCAATACCGAGTTCGCATAATCCGAGGTTAGTTTCCATTGGGTTAAATGGGAGTGAAACGGAACTTCATAAAAGCTTGTTATTAGGTGGGTTTTATCGCTATCCGAGTTGATCTCAAGTGGGTTCCAGTGTACATAAAATTATGCAGAATATAGTAACTAAAATTATATAGAATATAGTAACTAAAATGTTATAGAATGTATTTGTTCTAACCTATTCTTTGAGGATTTTCTGCAACTTAAGTTTATATATCTTATCTGAAAGGTATTTCTCTCCGACATCTAAAGGTGTGTGATAGGTTGCATGGCATGTCGTACGAAACTTCGTTGCTGTTACTAATGTCCACTATTTTTCTAGACGCGTATGGATTTGGTTTCCGTTCCAGCGTAACACCCTTAAGTGAGCCCGAATCCCCGCCTCCACCTCGACCAGACGGGAAACGCATTCCATCAGGAGTCCTAAGGGGTAATGTGTCCATATAGGAATCGACATGCAGGATCTTATTTGTATTCTCTACACATGCAGGCAGAAACGCCTTTTCAGGACCGGTTCTTCTAAGGGAAATGAACGTGACTGATCCTTGCCCGAGCACGTACCCGCTCATTCCCACCATATCCGTCGACAGTATGGGTGATGACGACCATGAATTACCCTTCCCACGGAAATCGTTCCACCAATCCATGCTGTCGACCTGCTCCCAAGGACCTTGCAGTGATTACAGTTCTTTGTAACAATCCCATAACCTACTTGATGGCAGTAATGCTTACATTTGTGCTCTTGGGCTCGACAGGGAAGCGACGGATCGAATGCAATTCGTATCTACGCGTATTCATCAGTTGGTAACTGCTTTTACGCATCGCGCGCTCAACATCAAAGAACGCATCGCGCAGCCACCGACGCCATCTACCGACAGCTCTGACAGAGGTAACAATTCCTTCGACGTCCTCCGACATATGCGTTTCCCTTTGGGCTTCTTTACCCTTACGAGAACTTTCGTCAGTTTGCTAAAAGTCTGATTAACATGCTCGGTAGGTGTATGAAAGTTTCGTTTCTGGGAAGTGATGCTCTAATAACAACAGGAAGATTTCGGTTGAAGGAAGCTGAGCATTTGTTGAGGTTTTTCAGTTGGACGGTTGCAGATTAGAAGCTCGAAGTCATGACACTTGAAGCGGAAAAATTCTTGCAATATGCTTTTACATAGGAGGAGAAAGAGCTCCCGATCCTCCACCGCTGAAATCCCGGCCAAGTTTGGATGACGGGCTAGTGGAGGAAGTTATAATTAAAGAGCCCCTGAGTTGGCGGAAGTTGATCCAGAAGTTCCAACTTCTGAGAGCCGTTGATCCGCAAGGCTGGTCTTACATTATTTGGCTCGTTGTGGTGAGTTTTTGCTTCAATTACAATGCCTGGAGTATTCCGTTGCGGGCGACCTTTCCGTACCAAACGGACGCTAACGTGGCCACGTGGCTCACCGTGGACTACTGTTGCGACTTCATCTACGTCGTGGATATCTTCTTTGTTCTCCCAAGACTCAAGTTTCTGCGAGATGGGTTCTGGATCGATGATCCCGCAGGAATGCGCAGAAATTATTGGCAACAACGTAATTTTAAGGTAATTTTCGTGAGAAACCACTATGTATGCATTCCAACCCTTTCACGGTACCCATTTTGGAGTTGTTGAACAACAACGAGTAAATATTTACTGCAACTGTTTTCAAACACAGATATAGCAGAATTGTAACGTTCACTTTGGTGCAATTACCGCAACGTATGGTGCTTTCGAAGCATAAGAAGTTAGCTTTTGCATATTGCTAGAAATGGTATTTTTGTTCTAATACAATTTTTTAAAGAAACCACGCTAACGAACGATAAAGAAACATTGAAACTCGATCTACTTATGAAAATAGTAAAACTTACATCAGTGGTTACAAATTTATGTCATTATTCACGTGACTAGCAGACAATACATCGGAGAACTATTAACTAGTATTTCTACGAAAAAAAAGAACGTCGGAAATCTCCTAATCCCAAGACCATTCACAATGTCTTTTAGGTTGATTTACTCTCCTTGATGCCTTTGGATCTCTTTTACTTCTATTTTGGCTTACACACCCCCCTTCTACGACTTCCTCGCGTGTTGAGGGTACATTACTGGAATTAAGAGACATTTTCAAAAACCAGGAGAAAACGTGTCCACTAAAAGCATCCATTGTCTTCTAGATTTCGAATTTCTGGGAACTCTTTGATCGATTGGATGTGCTTTTGGCTTCTGCTTTCTTGGTGCGTGTTGGACGCACATTTCTGTACATGATGTATCTCATTCATGTGGATGCTAGCGTCTATTACTACTTTTCTCTAGTAGAGGGCATCGGGTCAACGCCTTTTGTGTATCAAGGTCAAGGCAACGCGTACGTATCCGTGAAACACATGAGAAACGCTCATTTTAATAGTTAAGCCTTTCGTTACTAGTTATCTGCGATGCTTTTATTTTGCCATGAAAACAGTTACAAAAATTGGGAAAAATGCGAAGCCGGTGAACGATACGGAAAATCTTTTCATGATCTTTAACTGGCTTATTGGTGTGTTTGCTTGCGCGGCTATAATTGGTCAAGTAATAGACTGTCTTCAAAGAAAATTGCTCAAGACTCATTCATTGGAATTTCAAGTTACATGATATAATGGCCGCGGCGGAGCAGCACGAAGCTGAATATCGGGAAAAGCTGGACAAGACTGTTAACTTTATGAACCGATTAAATCTGCCGCGTACTATCCAAGACAGAGTTCGTTTGTGGTTTACGTTTAGCTGGTCACAACAAAAAACTTTAAGTAAGATAGCAGCAAACAAGAAAACAAAAGAACTTACATATTTTGGTGCGTGGCTGGCGCCACTGTCTTTCGTATCCGTTTTAGACGAGAATGCCGCGCTTTTCAAACTTCCTCGCAAGCTGCAAGCAGACATTGCTTTGAATGTGCATATGCAAACGTTATCGAAAGTCCAGTTATTTCAGGATTGCGACAAAGCCTTACTAAGGGACCTGGTCCTGAAACTTAAACCGGTTTTGTTTTTACCGGGCGACCTGGTGTGTAAAAAGGTAAGAAATTGTGCTTGAAATAGAAAGCATGAGACTTAAGTACGAAGAAGAGCACTGAATGTTTAAGTACGGATTAGAGTATTCCGCACTTAAATAACATACAATTTAAGTGCGGAATAGAGTATTCCGTACTTAAGTAACCTGCTTGACCTTCCCGGTCCATTTCGTTTTTAATTGTTTATTGGATTCTTATTTTTTTCTTTTACGTTATATATGTTATTATCTACTTTTGAGAGTATTTTTCGTAAATGATAATAGTACTTCCTCAGGGCGAAGTTGGCAAGGAAATGTACATTGTAAAAACTGGACAAGTGCAAGTAATGGGCGGACCAAAAAACGAGATCGTCTTAGTCACGCTCTCAGAAGGGAGCGTTTTTGGAGAAATTAGTTTGTTAGCTATTGGAGGAGGGAACCGAAGACTAGCTGACGTCAGGTACTTTTTTCATTACATTTATTTGTTGATTTAGCATTACTGTATGTCTTTATCGATTGCTTTGTGGTCTGCTAAATTATACTGACATTTCGATCTATCGTTATTGCGAAAAGATCGAAAGGGTTCTCGAACCTTTTCGTTTTGAGTAAAGCGGATCTGAATGAAGCCATTAAAGACTATCCCGAAGCGCAGAAGGTTCTTCAGCGAAAGGCCAAGTAAATCGCAAATGGAGCAGAAGCTGTGGAGGGAATGGTCGAGTAATGAAACTGATTGTCTGGTTTTGACAGGAAATTAATAAAGCAAAACGCAGCTCGTAATAAATCCTTAACAAATGAGGACGAGCAAATGCCCATCATTAATAACCGGCCAGAAACACCTCGTTTGCTAAAAACCGTCTTGCAAGTAAATGGCATATTGAAAGGACCCTTTTACCTTGTCTTCCGTACTAAACTTGGCAAATTTTGATTTTGATAGACGGTTGACCCTAATTCGAAAACGGCTCAATTACTGCTGTGTGGATCGCGTGTCAACCTTCTTCCACGAATGGTTGACCACACATCGACTCTTTCTCTTACTCAACAGGACTCCGTAAATCCATCAAGCTCATCGATAATGGTTCGACCTTTCCAATCTGATTCGCACAGGGAGCAGGTCTGCCATAACTGCGAAACAAACGACGATGAAGTAATTATGTTTTAAGAAAATTGCATTCTTTTAAATTATCTATCTTTTGAAGTCAATAATATGTCTACAAAATAAGTCTAGTTCGTTAAATGTTGAAAACTTTACAAAAATAAAAGTAGAATTTTGGATTAGACAGTATAAGATCTACATATGCGAATGCTTAGAATATACGCATTAGTCGCATTCCAAATTCAGTTCCCTTGCGTGAATAGAGGCACTAGTGTCGAATAACTAGAAAAGCTAGCGTCTTGTCCATTGTCTGCATGCAAAAGGGCAAAAACGACCCTTGAAAGACTGAAACAACCTACGGTATCCGCGCCAGTAGAAAATTGCGACTACGACATAATTTAGGAATATTAAGCGTTAGTAAACAGACATGAAGAAATGAACTTATATTTCTTTAATTCTTGCAAGGAACCTCAGTTATATAGTATTCCGCGCGCAGAAAATGGGCGAGGCCAGCATGGCTAGCCTTTTTCTGTTTCGATGCTAGCGCCTCAATTGAAGCAAGTTGAAACAGAATTTGGAACATGTCGTTTGTGATAGATTAGCTTCTTTTCCTTTCAAACAGTTACAAATAAATCTGTTAGCCCCAGGGCCGTATCCAGGATTTCATTTCTGGGGGTTCTGAAATCAATTTTTTTTTACTTTTGGGTATTCCCCTATGTTCACCATTATATAACAAAAAACTTTTTAGTCCTGGAGGGCAAAAACACGTAAGAATACCCTTCTTTCGGGTAACAACCAATGAGTGTAGCTATCCAGTTTTAACCGGGAAATTGGAAACTGGGCAGCAACTCTGAATAGTTGTGATGTTTACTATTTTTAATACAGTAATAAAGATAACGGTAAATGAAGATAAAATAAGATATACTTAAGCGAAAATGCTAAACAAAAGGTTACGCGTTATCAGTTATTCCCATGCAGAAAATCGTACTTAAGGAATGGAAAGTATTGCCTGTTGCCAAATAGACTAATGTAACGGCTAGACGCTCGCCTAAACAGTTATTTTATTAATTATAAGAACTGCTGAAACTATTGTCTTACTACCAGGAGAAATACTGTCTCGCATTATGGTGTCCTGCTTCTGGATTAGAGGCGTTAATCTCTCCGTTAAATAAGCAAAGGTAAATGCCGTCTACTCTGAAACATCGCTTCACAAAAGCAGCCTCTGATTCTAATGCTTCGGAAAGTGCATTATGATAGAAACCACATACATCTCTTTTCAAGAAGAGTGGCCTAACCCAACATTTCCTTTTATATTTTTCCACTTTTTTCACACTCCATCTCAAGCAGTAAAGCTAAAAGCGCTACGGATGCACGTCTTTCCTTTCGACTTCCATTTCAAAACTACATTGCTGCCCAGTTTTAAATTTCCCGGTTAAGACTGGATAGCTACACTCATTGGTTGTTACCCGAAAGAAGGGTGTTCTTACGTGTTTTTGCCCTCCAGGACTAAGAAGTTGAGCTTTATCGTTCGAGTGACATCCGGTCTCAAATTCGGAGTCGAGGTAAATTTTCGGACACGCGTACACGTAAGCTGGACTAGCAACGTTACCGGTCGAGCGAGTGAGTCGGGGTTAAAAGTCACAGCGTGTACGCACGCCTTAACCCTGCAAACGGACTACGTGTCAAAACACGCAAGACATACCCCGTGCTCAGTTCGAATCGCAAAGTACATATCATCTTTAGATTTTCCAATAACGATACTAAAGAAAGCTTCTGAACTAAACAAAATACTTTCAACAAATAAAAAAAAATGGAATGAAAGTGTCTCTCCTCTCCGAAACCTAGGAGTTACTCCATCATTCAAACTGATTAGCAAACTCAGTTTTAAAAGGTTTATTACATCTACCTTGATTAGATTACGCTGCGCACACTTTCCAACAAAATGCTATCTCTATAAAATCAAAAGACATATAATCCACTTTGTCCTTGTTCAGACCATATTAAACAAGAACCACAACACATTTTTCCCACTGCAGATGGCTGAACAAAATAAGAGCAGAATTATTAAGAGAACTCTCAAAACTAAAGATCCATTTCAATGCGAAAATTTTTCTGTGCAAAAGCAAAACCCTTTGTAGCAATAGCTACGTTCGTTAAAAATACCATCCCCCTCCTTAAAAAGTCAAGGGGCACATTATAGCCTGCTATAACTGACCCCATTGTGAAAAGCCCTTACTCATAATGTGTGAATTAAAAAAACATCAAGCCAGCAAAAAGCGAATGCTCACGCTGGTGAAAAATAAGAAATAAAAAAGTGAGACATTCTGAAGTTTTTCTGTGTATGAACTACTTCCCTATTTATAAGTCTGTAAGAGCTATTCTTCTAGATTTTACAGACTTTTCTAAAAATCTGACTTGAATATACAATATTTACATATCTTTTCACAGCTAACAGTGCATGTAGAGGTGAACCATATTTCCGAAAATGACTGCACAACTGTCAACTCGCCCACGGAAATGATCGGTAAGAATCTTAACTTTCAAAAGCCATCTAACGCCTTAAGCTTTGCAGAATTAGAAAACTTAACCCCGCGAAGTGGTGGTTCCCTACAGCGCCAGAATCACGTGCTGAGCCAAGGTTCGGAAGATTCTTTAAATACCTTCGAATTACTAGAGGAAAAATATCACTGCACTTCCGGTTTCCAGCACCAGAGATCCTGGTTTGGTGGAAAAGCGGTGGAAGATCTTGACCACGCCTTCAGCGAGTACGCGGAATCCAACCACGATGAAGTGTTGTCGCTGACGACTGACTTCAGTCCCAAATCTGAGGAACTCTTATTAAACCCTCGGTCCTTTCAAACGGCTACCGAAGACGTGTTACGTCGTAATTATTTTAAACCTTTGTTTAACAGCAAAGTAGCTCCCTTACCTCCCTAACCCTTTTGTTTACAGTGTTCGTGCATAGCAAAGTTTTCGGAATTGTAATTAATTTAAAGGGTTTCAATTAGAGTTCCTAATCAAATTTTGGGATGACGGTCCATAATTTATAAAATTAGTAAGCAACTGATCTTGACGTGTCTTCATTAGTCATCCCCAACCTGCTGTGTTGTACTGAGCCGTCTTTGTCCTCTACTAATTTTGCTCCACGCTTCCAAGCAAGAGAGACAATTTCTGCGTCATGTAACCCTTTCCTAGGGTGCTGTTTTTGAAAAAAGTGCCGTTTATCTTTAAAGTGTGGGTCGTATTGGAAAGGTGCTTTTCTTTCTATGAAAACGTGTACCTTGCTGCGAGTTGCAAGGCTTTTATCATTGAGCTCGACACACGAATACCTTCCCTTCTTTTTGGTCACGTATTCAGCCCTTTGTCTAAAAGTGAACTCTTATTCATTCTGTAGCCTGGCATTGTACTGTAGGGTGCTCTTGGTACGGGTTTTCACTAATAGTTTTCGAGGATTGCAAGATATGTGTGAAGGCCTTTTGTTCTGGTTTCCAATTTTCGTAGTCATTGCTGGAGAAGCGTTCTCAATTGACTAGCCATAGCTTGATTTGGTGAACATCCTTTTGTTTCGATTTTTTTAATTTTCATTCATAGCGCATTGCTTCTATCAATTTCAGTACACTGGAATCCAGTTGTGATATGCTCGAATTACAATAGTTCTACGTACGATGGACTTCAGCGGGAAGGAAACGAGTCGACTTACATAAAAACTTGTCTGACTGCGGATTTCCAAAACTTTTTTTCGCGCGACTTCTAGCGCATTATGAACACTATAGAAAGATGACATAACACAGTTCAGACCTCTCAAGTTGTTTGTTCGAAAGAGGACGGTCTAGATTTGCATTGAATACGTTAGGAAATATTTCAAGAAGCAATGAAAGCTAAGAATAATGAATGACACTCTTTGAAAACCGTTATAAGGCATTATTAATAATTGTAAGTTTTAGAGTGGAATTGCATTTTTAGCAAAACCCTGGTTTGGTTTACAACTCTGGTCAACTGGGGCGCGATCTTTCCGCTCAATCTCCCAAGCGTCCTTTCCGGCCATTTTGGGAAATTGAAAAGTGCCATCTTGGTTTTAAGTGTCGCCACAAAGCACCATTTGGTGGGAAAAACGTTCCACTATTTCACGTTCCTGTGGTTAGCTATGGTTTGCTACAGGAGGCACGGGTATCGAAAGGTAGGACCTTTTTTTAACCAATAGATTTTCCGACGTCACGGATACTCCAATGCGGAGTTTTTAACTTTGCCCAGATGGGTGGAAAAGACAATTGGTAGATATTCCTTTTTGCGACTGCACATATCAGTACAAATAAAAGTTTCCATTAATTAAACCTCCCAAAACAAGGCAAAGCTGTTAGCTATATGAAAAGTTTATTAAATCCAAAATTTTACGGTGACGTGTATTGAAACATGTGTCCTTTAAGAAGTATAAATCTTTCGCGCACAGAGGCTCAACAGTAATAAGTTTTTTTATCCGAGATTGGGACTAATCCAAGTTAGGAACATCAGCCAAATGCAGGTTCTGTTTAGAAGATTATCGTAAATTTACCAGGTCATGTTATTACTATATTTCCCTTCATTTTGCCCATTTAAGAAACATTACGCTGTATTATGCTGTCTGGGGCAGCCTGGCATTTTCATCAACTTACCAGTTATAAATTTGATTTGTCAATGAACTTATCAGAACATTTAGTTCAGTTAAGTCACCTCTGGTATAATTAATCGAGCGATATAATAAACAACAATAGGTGAAAGTATTATTTTGAAGGCTGCTGTTATTACGCGTAAAAAGAATAATTCGTGCAGTCTCTGGGAAAAAAAAAACATTTGGTGCTACGAAATGTACGAGACGTCCGATTCATCCCTGCTATTGTTCATGAAATCAGTTAAAGAAATTGTATTTCCAAAACTTTTGTCCAATTATTCAGTCAGCGAACTTTACAACGAGCTTTGCTTACATTGAGCACCGATTACGTGCGAAGATTGTTTCAATCTTCATCGTTCCCTTCCTCTTCTATTGTTATGAAAGCAACGTAAATAGGATCTTGTGCCAAGGAAACTCAATTACTAGCAAATCACTGAATCCTTTTCTCGTTCATACAAGGCAAATCTAATACAAAGCTATTCAACTGGATAACTCGCACCCAAAAACCCTCATTTTTCCCATAAACAAATCGCAAGCCCCTGTCCCAAGGGTACAAGAGGACCAAGTGGAGTGAGTTACCCTCTCCAAGCCCTCCACTTCACCCGCACCTTACGAGAACTTTGAGCGTTGGGACAAAGTTTCGCAATTATGCACCACCGTCGTGTTGGTACTCGCCCGTTTCGAGTTCCCCATGAGTTTCCATGATATACGTACTCACGTGCAATACGTCTCTACGAATTACGGGGCGGTTGTGAGAAGGGTTTCCCCCTCTTTGCGTTTTGCTTCCGGGGTTGTGGAGAACTTTCTGTCAATAGTTCGCGTAACCTCTCCACCCTCCGACCCGTGAACTTTCCAAGATTCTACACGATTTGGGAAGTAGAAAGGTTTGACTGATACGTTTGCTTCACGTTAAGTTAGCGTCTTTCACCCTTCACTTCCCATTTACCCCACCCTTACCCTTCCTGCCAGCCCTGCACCCCAAGCACCTTGGTACCATGTTGTCTGGCCCTGTTTAGCATAATCAGATCCGGCGAGTCTTGACAATGATGAAACAATCTGGGGACTTTCAGTCCACTTTGTACCTGACACGACTTTAAAGGAAACTGTTTAGAGCTTTGTGAAAATGTTGGCATTTGCTATCGGAAAGTGTGACGTGGAACAAAGAAGTTCGGACGAATGAAAAAGGGGGCGCTCGAGGAAGGGCGGCAGCGCTGCCGTCGCTGAAAGAGGGCGTTATCTTAATATGGCGTCATTTGTCAATTCTTATCACTTAATGGTCCTACGTTCTCTACTGGTAATGAAGGCATTTTACCTAACGTAGAAGAAAAGTGGGTGGAGGGTGAACGTCTGTCTGGGGTGTGTTTTATTTCATTAGGGCTGAATAGAACGATAAAAAAAACTAGTTACAAGTTACTTGGAGAAGTTTTTACATGTTGCACCCCGGAAAGCCGGCGAAGTGGATTTGTTTCTTCATATCTGAAGTTGTTGGTTTTTAAAAGTTTTGATTTTCGACAGGAGACGGCAAATTCCTTAGAAAAAAACATGTTTCTTTGTGGGGTGAAAGGAGGCGTGGTTTCAGTGGGGGAGTAGTCATTCGGAAGAAGGGAAGTTTTTGCTACAGGGAATGGAACGCTGAACGTTTCAGAAATGGAGGCTAAGTGTTGGGCTCAAAGTTGGAGAAGGTTGTTAGTGAAAAATGGGCCAGCAGGGTTCAATAAGCGAAGTTGTCTTCACTCTCTGGGGATTTTTCTATTGGCAAAAATTCATTACTGTAAAATTTGGCTCTTGACTTGTAACAAGTTTTTTGGGGGGGAAACATGATTTTGCTTTGAATAATATAAACAAAAGGAAAAAAACTATTCGACATGTGTCTCTACAGTTCCGTTGAGACAAATAGTCTGATTATGAAACAATCCCAACAATGTTAGCCCCAAACAATTATTGTGATATCTGTGAAAGTTTCTTAGAGGCTTTGTGCCTTATTTGTTGCAATAAATAATAAAGTAATAATAATGTGAATAGGGATGGAAGTGATTTGAAAGCACCGGAATGCACTTCTTCTTTCAGCATTGCTTTGCTCAACATAGAAATACTAAAACTTGTGGAAACCACATTTAGAAATAAAGAACAACATCATAAGGAGTGAATAACAGAAACAGATAGAAATATCAAACAGAAATTTCTTGTTGAATTACTACCTGCACTGGAATGTTGTAACGTTGCTGCTATTTCATTTAAAGTTAGGTTTATACCGTGTTATTCTATTCTAGCGCTGACACACTAGAAGATTCAGTTACAATTACTGAAATAAACTTTAGAATTTTAAAAACTTTAAAAGAACTATAAATCATTTTTATCGATATGATCACAGTATTACTGAGTTTCATTTACTGGAAAATTTAAAAAAACTGTGTAATAGCCTATACTTGTTTACCAAGTAACAACACAATATGGTTTGGGCCAGGAGTAATACTTTATTTCCTGTACCTCGAAAGCCGCGCATTCATCTTTAACAAGTAAGGTAGCACAATTTATCAAAAATCCTGGGAAAAGCTACCGTCCATCATGTGGTCGAAAGCCATACAAGCGACTTTGATGAACGCACCCAAATTTTTCAATATCTCCCTGGCAAAACCTGTGCGTCATTTCTCTTGAAAAGGGCTAAGGTAGATAATACAAACTTTCGGTGTCATTCCTCCCTTCGGCTGCCTGGTAAGGTTTTATCTCCTGGGTTGCCTCCACGTTTATTAAAAATTGCTCATCATACATCACTTCATCTGCTGGCTTGCTTTCCTGTACTGCCTGAAACCGTAAAAGCTTTGATACTATTCTAGGAATCATCACCTTGGTGATCACTTATCTTCTTAGTACAACAATAAACGATGCTAATAAGTTCGATTTTTTTTAAAAGAAGAAAGAAATAGTTTAGTTCGTCTAGGCTCTTCCTTCTGGTCTGCATACTAAGTTACGTTGAAAGATATGCTTGGAAGAGAATGTTGGAAATTATTTAAGCGGTTTAATCTAGAGAACTCTTTCACCAGTATTTCCCGGTATTGCTACCAGTGAGAGTTCCTCCCCCCGCGGAAGTGCTAATAGCTTTTGCCAGCTCTTATGTGAATCTAGTCCTATCTTCAGATGTCACTCGTTAATAGTATTACTGGAAAGGTGGAACGCACGAAAGATTCTTTTGTTACTGCAGAGTTGGGACAGAGTTTCAGAACTCTAGGTAGGAAAAATGAAGGTAAACAGGTATTTCGTGAGTGGTAAACTTCTCTGTGTTGATTTGAGAAGTGTGGTGAAACGTTCTTTCATTAGAGAACTGTTAAATAGCTTACAGTCTTCTTAATGAAGTTTGCTGGGTGTCAAATAGTTCAATGCCTGTGTTGACGTTGGTAGCGTCGTCTTGCTCTCTCGGTAAGCGGATCAAAGCATCCCAATCCCCTCCCTACCCTCTTGTGTTCCCTTTTACCTCTCGTGGCAAATAACACCTGGGGAAACGTTCAGCAAGTTCACTAAACAATTTCCAACACAAAGAATGGCACACGGAGCATACGTTACCAATAAAGCAACTAATCACTTGAACCACGCACGCTAAAAAAAAATCGTACTCTTTGAAAGAGAACGGAGCGTTCACCTTCTGCGTTCGCTCCAGTTCCTCTAAGTAAAAGCTTTCAAAACGAGACCGACGCAGCTTTTCACCCCGTGTACCCCAAGTGAGATGCATTTCTGTGTAAAGCCGATTTACAGTTTTTATTCCTATTTTTTTAGTCTCCAGTGTAATTTATTTTTCGTCGTGAAACGTATACTAAATACTCGTCGCAAAAATTGCTTGGTTACAGCCATAAAATATTATGAACAACGGCAACGGCTTATGTTTTTCTGTTGTGGAATCTTTATTCTGACTGTGAAGATTTTATAACTGCTGCGTATCAGTAAACCAATGAAAGTAAAAGCTTGCGCCCTTTATGCTTCGAATTCCCGTTTGCTTTTCGCGAGGATAGGTGAAGATGCATCACAGTGGCCTCTCATGAATTTCGCCTTTCAACCTCAAAAGAAATCATGTTCAAGTTTACGCACGATTGTATAGTTCCATAAACATTCTGTGCAGAGGAGCAAGGTCTCCATTGGAACTCGAACTAATAAAAAAGGTTAAAAATTATAAAGCAATACGTGTCAGGAAGGTTGTAAAGAGAACGAAGCCGCTGTAAATAAAGCAAATAACTTTTGAAAGTCCGAATTCCTTAGTTTTTCACAAGATGGGGTTCTTTTGTTCTAATTTATTTGTTCATTAAGGTATACGGCACGGCTTATACAGTCAATACACTATACTGTATTATAGATTAAAAATATATAGAAATCGCTTAAGTCCACCAGATGATAATAATAAGCATAGTGATAATAATGGTAATAAAGTTTGTGAATATTACGTAACTAATATGAGTATACGTGATAATACTAATAGTATATATAATACTAGTAGTAATATTGAGTATTAAACAAGTGTTAGTAATATTATCACGCCAGTTTTATCAATTACTAAGTTTAAGTTTCTTTCCCCCCCCCCCCTTTTTGTTTCCCCGTATGCTTGGTTTCTGGGCGAGTGAAAGTCACTTCCCCGGAATCAAGGAGACAACGTTGATTCCTATGTTTTGAGATATCATAAAAAAGGGAATAGTGAGGGAGGACGGAGGTCAAGGGAAAGAAGGGGGATCTCTACGATAAGTAAAGCAGGGCAGTCGGGGCTTGGCGAGCAAAAAGGAAACAGCCAAGAAAAAAGAGGATTGCAATGAGAAGAGGAGAGTTAGAGTTTGATGTTAATGTGTTAACCCCCATTTTACTTGGTGAATTCGTGAACACTTATGTAATACACACCAAGTTTTGTTGGTTTTAAACGGATGTCAATTTGTGGCACGACAATATATACATACATACAATGTTTTAAAGTAAATATTACATAATAAAACATTTTTATAACCAATTTACTTGAGTAATCCGCCACATAGAACCAATAATAGAACCTAAACTGTCAAGCTCAATTTACAGACAGATAAAATACGATGTTCCGTTTGACGCCAGTAGATTACTGAGTCGAACAAAAATAAAAAATTAGGAGCATCTAGCTTTAATTATTTTTACTCTTATTTTCGATTTTATTCAAGCATACTTTAGCTTATATAAATAGCCAGGACAAAATTTTCAAATCTGTTCGTGTACCAAATGAAAACTAATACTATTCCTTCCTCAATCATGTCCTTTATTTGTATACTTAGGATGTCAAGCTTGAAATTATTTATCCAAAACTACGAACCATTTGTTTATGTATCATTAGCAGTTTATGTAGGTCAAAGTCTATGACGCTTTTGAGTGATATGCATGCGTTTACTTAATATTGTTACATTTCCCACTTTAGTGAAACTCCACCTTTTTACACTTCGTACTGGGACTTTCGACTTTCTTTGTCTGCAGTTAATATTCATGTTGAACACGTTTCAAACTTTCTTAATTTATGTGGACCTTGAGGGCATTTCTTTAATCACTGTAGGCAGTGTAACCTTGTTTATCAGTGAAAGTTGGGACTAAAACGCACCTCCAGATTAGGTCCGTAAGTTTTTATCACCCTCATTACGGGGTGGTTTCTGCAGCAATAATATTTGTCTGCATAGCTAGAGAAACATATTTGTTGGGGTTACGTGACCCAAGTTAGTACTCACTAGAGACGGTAAAGGTGGGTGGGGGTAAGAAGGGGAGGGTTTTTGCTTGGAAATCATGATGACTCGCTCCTCCGAAGTAATTTCGAGTAAGAGCCCAGCGCCAGCTATGTAAATGAGTCCAAACTCGTGGTGGTAGTGTGTACCGCGTGTTGTTATTCCTTAGGGAACGGACTCCCAAGTTTCAAGTTGGTAGGTCTCTTGCATACTGATGCCCATTACTCAACTCAAAGTTTGCACCAATCTTTGTGTCCCTCGACTTCACTTTGGGGGATTTGGGCTCCGGGTGGGAGGAGGGATGAAAAGATTGTCGGTAGAGGGAGAATTGGGGAAGCGCAAACCTGCCGTAAGTAAACAAATAACACGTAAATTTTCTTGGTGGTGCAAGTGTTACACGAGGAAATGAATTCTCCGCGCGAAGTAAGTGTTTGCTTCCTCGATGAGTGTTAGTGCATCGGGGTTCGACACCTCTACCGAAATTGGATCGTCAATTTCACCGGTAGGTACCTATCTGATTCCGTCGGTGAGAGTTCTTTGTTTGACAGAAATGAGGTAGGGGAGGAGGAAAAAATAATGAAGCGCACCAGAGTACCGGTACTTGCTCACCGATAAGAATACAAATGATTTGCATTTAGACGAAAATTTGGACAGAAATTTGGCAAGCCTGGTTGGGTTCTTTCTTTTTAAAAGGAGATGCATTCACAAGAATGACTTTTTTTCTTAGCAGGGAAAAGGAATGACGGAAATCAGTCAGACTTTTTCAGTCTTTGCGACACCAATCCTTTCACGAACTAAAGACGATAGGGATTCACGAATGATATTTCTTTTTCTTCGGGGCGGACTGGGGGTGTATTTCTTTTGGTTTATCTGTCGGGTGCAGCAGGAAGATGAAGCTTGCATAAATTGAAACCCGTTTTTCGGCACAGGTTTTCGTGTACACACGACTTCTTCCACGTGTTGGATTTAATCTTGCAACATACACGGTAGAAAATAGTTTTCTTAAGTTTCGACTGGTGTGCAAACTTGGTGATCTTAACTCAAGCGTTGAATTAGGTTTCAAAGAGAACCGAGGAGGAAAACGGCGAGAATTTGAATGAATGAGAAGTTCAGAAACTTGGGATTTCTATTGGTAGAGCTCCAAAGCGGCTGTTTTTCCTACCATCTAGCTCTAACCAATGGCCATTTCTCAAATTGAGTTCTTGTATGTATCCAACATTAGAATCTTACTTGTGTTCTGCATGAAAACTTCCATAAGTTGATCAAACATTTTTCTGTACATTGATGTATCTGGAAAAGTTCAGGTTTACTTTAGTATTTCCTAAAAACTCCTAACAAATGTACGATAATTTTAAATTGCGCGCCATTCTTTACAGATGCTAATCATTTTTAATGCGAGAGAGTTTAAGAATACTTTACTATTCTTTGTAGCGCAAATTATTTACAAATCTATGTAGGTCTATACATTTTTGCAGAAAGCGTATTAGAAACCGGTAACGACTGTTACGGATTTGAATTCCAAAAGTTGTCGCGCGCTGTCACTAGTGTCGCTAGCTAATCAAGAAAAAGTGTTTCAGTGTATTCAATTTAAAAGAAGTGAATATTCTCTAGTGATTCAATATGTGAGTTTTACGTTCTTATCAAATATGCAGCTAAAAGTTCCGTGTTAGGTCCTCAGAAAATGACATCTGCCTTTTTCCAATGGACGGAAGTCTTAAATGCTTGAAAGCTTCGTGCACCCAAGAAAACTAGTCAAAATGTAGGGTTCGGAGGGTTGAACAGAATCTGATTTTGCACGATGATTGAGCGCATTAGACTGTTCTTTTCCAACTCGTCTTCTGCTACTCACGCTCCTTTCTATAAAATAACCTCTCAATGAAGTCGTCCCACAATATTCCACGGCGGAATCACAGTTCCCAGTAATTCCGTTAAAGCTTACCATCTTACCGACCTGGACTGGGTGTGTTTCTTTGCATCCGATAGAAATACTTTTTCTTAGTTGGGTCAAGACATAAGATATGACTATTAAGAATGCAAGCCAGTATAAGTTAGCAGTCTTGCAACAACCCGATCTTAAACCCGTCGTTCATAAAAAGCTTTGTTTTCCTTGTTCATTCCATTACAGCCCGTAATAACTCTTTAAGTTAAACAATTTACTGCTTCCAAATCTCCGAACTCGTGCGATAGCTTTTTGTGGCAATAGAGAATGTTTATTAGACTAATAAAATAGTATTTTAGGGAGACCAATTTAAAATACCAACACATATTTTATAACCAGCGACATACATGTTATGATGTTTAGAAAAAAATTAAAAGAAAGAATGAAACAAGGGCGGATCTACAAAGCCAACGGTTCACGGGCATTTGGCGCTCCGAACGCCTGACAGCCATCCAACTCCAGGGGCGTGACCAAACTTGCCCGCACCCCGGATCGCCAGGACTCGCTAAACGGTAAAACGCTTGCAAACGCGCGTCAGTTGATGTCTAGACGCCGTCATTGGAGGTGTTCGCAATTTTTTTGAATCTCGAGTTCTTCGATGGGGAAGTTTTTCTCCCGTTAGCAAACAAACATTGTTCTTCCCAGTATTTCTGTTACAATAAGTGTAGGTGACAGTTTATATTATCTGAAAACGTTTCACGTGGGTGAAAAGTGAAAGCTCTAGAATATTCTTTCCTTAAGTTGGTTCGTTTGTTTGGACAAAAGTGTCAACGACGCGCATGAAGGAGTTATCCAACACTAATCGTGGGTTGTTACGAGGTAAGTTGAAAGCGTTTAGTACACCTGGCGTTTTAATATGTCTCAGATAGAGTTGGTTTGAGTGTTTCTGGGACCTTCTGACTTCGAAAGAGCAGTGGTATCAAACGATTTTAGGGAGCCATATTGGATCGCAGTTTGATCAAATTGCTCCAAACGTGGTTAAATGGCAAGCATTTGACAGACTACTCTTTGCAAAAAAAGTTGCATAAATTGGGCTGTATTTGTGCGACGGCAGCGTGGGGAGCCGATGAAGCTATAAAAGCTGTCGAGACTGGCCACTGCGACGTCCTGACACATGATTTCTAACTCCGGAAAGATGAACTTCCATTCCTGGAAGCAAAGGTTACATTTTTATATCGCATTTACGATGACGTTTCGGCTCGCCGTCTGACTTGAGTTAAGACAAAAGTTGTCGGGCATTGTTAATTGGCCGTGTCAGTAGATATTCGGGTTTCAAAAGCGTAAACTTTTTTGTTCTTAATGCTTCATATGTCATATGTCAGTCGCAGCGACAGAGATAGTCTTAATTTGGCACCGAAGGGCCTATTTATTGTTGCCACTGGAAGAATTTAGCAAGTCGTAAAGTGTTGAGGGGCTGTAGTAAAGCAGTTATCAAACTATCACGTTCATATGGTCATTCGTGACCAACATATTCATGGGATAGAAATTGTGTAGTAGGGTAATTCGCATTACACAATGAATCCAGAGTCGAAAGTTTCAGAAAAAACGTTACACGCAAATTAAATGGAACTGAAACTCTCGCTGCCATAAAGTACGGGAGAACGTAAAATCTCGTTTCGTGGATTGTAATATTTTAACATCAGATATGGTAAGCCTAGCCAAAGTAATTTTAAATGGTAGAAACCTTGACAAGTCTTTAAAGTATTTTTTTTTAAAGTAAGGTATGTTCAAGTGTTGAATGTAGAATAAGCATTATTCGCTGTGTGGAGTCTTACAACAATTCATTCAGAAAGGAACTCACTGTACAGGATCCGACAAATACGAAGGCTTTTTATCCGTCCGAAGGTTTGCCACGTTTGACGTTGGGTTCTCCATTCAAACAGCTGGAAGAAATTTAATGCTAAGCTTCTTATACCCCGAGTTCGGAAAAGCTAGCCGAAAAAATACATAGTCACTGTCGTAAATTTTGATGGCATTTCCGAGAGGCACTTTTTAATGTTTCGGTCACACAACGCGATTTAATCTGGTTGTTTTGCCCCGAGGTTTGCTGCATTGTGAACGTCGCATTTTAATTCGGGAGAAGCCAAGTCACTTAACACATTTAACAAGACCCAAAGCTACTACTGGTATGAACTTTGAGGAAAATCCACGTTTCCAAGGTAAAAACGTCGTTTCGACACTTGACCTTTGACTTGTCAGGGGCAATTTGACTCAATGGGGAAGATCTCGGCCTGGTGGGAAGGGTTTCTTTGGGAAACTATCCTGCTTTTGCCGGTAAAGTCAGCTAATCGTATTAAAGCAGTAGTTCTTAAGCTTGGGTGAATTACCCAAAATTAGGTAAAAAGTGTCTTTGTTTCGCTAACGACGTATTGACGTATCGAAGTTAACGATTGTTGGGTAGAAAGGACTTCCTAGTAAGTGGTGTTTGGGTAATAAAGTAAAAAGTGCGAGAAGCACTGGTTAACCGCACGCTGAGACTAGTGTAAACACGGTTACAGCAACGAGAGCAAGATCAAGGGCAACTCCTGAGGCAAAGTCGCCGTGGAAAGTCGCGTGGTTTGTAGGATAAAAAAGAGGTCTATTTGGCGTCAAATGCCAATGAATAGCTTCGACGAACCGTCAGTGGAAATATTTGGTGTCTTCGATCGTTGTATGTTACTTTGAATTCTTCACGATGCTTTATTTTTTTATTGAGTAACCCGCGTCGGCTTAATTATATTTAATGTATTTAATGTATTTTTTCATAACTATTTTAGCAGTTTTAAATTTTAAACTATATTTAATAAATTAAGCATACTTACGAATTATTGCAAAACCATTCTTCTTCAGAATCCAGAGCTCCAATGTGCGAATTCCGTGATAAATTGTTGAAATGTTCGAAAAAAACAGATCTATATGTTTAATAATAAAGATTTGGATAATAATATTTAGTACCTTGAGTAGTAAATATCATTTAAAAATTTTGCAAGTGTATGACAAGCGCGTCAGATTTAAACTATTTTTGAAAAGGTTTTCCGGCCTTGGTTTTCGAGATGTACAAGAGTCTTTTATATACATTTCTTTGCTTCGCTAGCTGCAGATTGACTTACTATTTCTAAAAGAAGTTATAAAATGCACTAGACGTTATGATACATAAACTCACTGTCGAAAATATATGCAAAAATAATGAGCAGCGTCGGCAAAATCGCCTGGACGAATTAACATGCCCCTAGAGCGGATTATGCACAGGAACCTAATCGAAAAGATACTCAATTGGTACAGTGTTACAAATTATTCAAAGTTCGATTAGACTTAATCTTCCAGTAAAGATTAGTTGTTGTTGCAGTAAAGATTTATAGCCTTATAGTTATCCATAGCCTCGTGAAGATGAACCCAGTTTCAATCTCGCAGACAAGTTCGCTTGACAAAACAATGTACGTACTTCCGCTTTCATTTTTTCACGCCAAGCTCAGTAATACCCGCTCCTTTCAAAATCTGTTTCCCCAATTGCACTTCTAGTGTTATGGTTAAAAAGAATGGTGTGTTGGGAGAGTAACAGCGGTCCGTGCAATGGGAAATATAACTGTGAGTGGACGAAAGGAAATAAAAAGCTCTCCAGCTTTCCTTTTGGCAGGAATTCGCTGCAGCGAAGTTTAGTCCCTGTCTTCCAACACATTTTGGACCAGCAGATAGAAGAGTCTGTTGTGCATTGCCATGAATTGGGCACAGTAGCTTAAGGAATTTCTGCTGGCTTAACTATTGTCTTTCCGCTAGCTTTGCTGTATCTCCTTTTTTTTGCCCGCATTTTTTTCTTGTCTGGCAAGTTTTTACTTCTTTTCATTTGACATAGGATGGAAGTCAGTTGTAAGTGAAAGCGTCGAGTGTCAGATGTCGCCTTTCCAGGGGCAAATCAAGACATGTTACGTGTCACTCCTGCCTGTCGAAATTTGTCCCAAGTTAGCTTTCCTACTTCGGGAAGCAAAGTTTTCATTTGACTTTTTTTTCTTCTTTTCTTTCGAGCGTTGTTGTTTAGTGTCGCTTTAAGGAGATTTCGGCGTTCCGAAGATACTTTCCGTAACGTTTACTTGGGCATGATCGGAAAGGTATTAGATACCTTTTTTTGGGTCCTGGCGAAATAAAGAAAGAATTTTAAAAGAGCAGCTTCCGAAATCGGAGCTAATCCTTAGAAGATTGGTTGCCCTTTTGGTAACCATGCTTTTATAAGGAAAGAAAACTGTTAGCGAAGAGAAAAGTGCAGGTTAAAGGAAGGAGAACAGATTTGAACAGATACGTTGCTTTATCGGTGCTCGCCAGTTTAGAGGTGTCGTCTGTTTGGAAAGTGTGGGATCTGTTAAGAAATTTCACCTGGGAGAGCAAGTAGAACTTTCAAGGGGGTGGGCGTGGATTAGCTTTCGCCCCCTTGTAGAATTTGCTGGTCTAAAGATTTTCGGTTTTGGGGAGATTAGCTCCGTTCATCCACTAGCTAACTCGATTTATACGGAGTTTGTACTCCAAACAAGTTGCTCACAGCGACTCTTGCACAGATTCAATGCATATCGATTCAATAGATGCTGTTTTAATACTGCACACGAACACACGTACTCAGTATGTCGGGAATTTACAAAATTTTCAGATTGGGATTATGGATAGTGTCTGAAATAGATTTTGTTTCATTCCATTATGCGAATTTGTGAGAAGATAAAAAAAATTACGCAAGCGGATCAAACGTATATTCAGTTCATTCAAAAATCCAAGTTAGTAGTAATAAGCTAAGGAAGTCTTCTCCCAGCTAGTAACATTAGAAATTAACTGAGTTCATTAAATCATTGTATTTTGACTGCAGTGTACTATAAAGAATGACATTGACTAACAAAAAATAAGCAAGGAAATGAAATAAATAATTATAAAAATAAATGTGCCAATTGATAGTGAAAGATTATGGTTGTCTTGTGCAATTTTTAAAATCACAATGCCAAATGTCTGTCTTCTTGTTTTATAAAGAGCCATCATAATCTGAGAAATATTGGTTGACGTTATTATTTTCTTTTTTGTATTCTCTTGCGGCGTGAGCTTAGCTCGTTACCAAGAAACGTCTAGTACATGCTTTGGTTGACATTATGCTAGTGAAGTTAATGATTGAGAAGTTCAAAAGTTATTTAAATGAGGGTTAACTGTTTAAAACTTGCGCGTAACTCCAAAGTAACTGAAACACAGTGCACAAAATATAATAATGTTCAGTGTTAATGTCTTTAACTTTTTTCAATTACAGCTTTAATGCAACAATGAATTATGCAATATATTATGAGTAATGGAATGATACGGAGAAGTACTTGACGAATTACGTTATTTTAAAGTTTTAGCTATAATTGTATTTCGTGACTGCTTCAAAATATAATGTTTTTGATATAATGTATATGCATAAAATGTTTCGTCTGAAGAAGTTACCCTTTAGTCACCCTTGAGATGGCTATTGTTTAAGTTTAATGTTGGAGAAGCTTCTGGATGAATGGGTATCACTTTGAGTTTTTTTACATAGAGAAAAGAGAGAGAGAGAAAGAGAGAGAGAGAGAGGAAAAGCCCTGGAAAGCTTACCTTGACATTGGTTTCGAGCAATTCTTTGCTGCACTCATAATATAATCGGTGGAATTGGTTTCTAGAATCTGCGCTGAAGTTCATATGGTTCTTAAAGTCGGGAATTTTATTAAAAAAAGTCCAATGTTATCAAAGTTATAATGAAATGCCCAACCAATAAGAGATGTCCCTGTATTCTAACTTTTCTCGTCTTGCCCCCAATTTCCTCAAAACTTTCGGCAAGCTTTGGCACTCTGAATTTAACTCCAAGAAACCCTGCTTACATTGTTTCCAGACTTTACTGCTGTTTTACCCCGAAAAGTACTAGTCATACCTTCAGGAGAGTTTCAAATTGCGACTTTTTTCCTTCTTCACTTTTTTTACATCAGTTTTTTTTTAAATATCCAACTTACGAATCATCTTACGAATCCACGCGAATCTCCTAGCCAGAAGTAATGCTTGCAGAAATATTTAAAAGCGTAATAAAGTTTGAAAGTAAAAGGTTGTTAGCAGAGCAGTTTTTCTTGACTCGAAAAACGAAAGTAAATCTTTGCTAATTGCTCCAATGTTTTTATCTGGAGATTTCCCCGGGAATTTATTGTTAGTAATGGGGACCACTAGACGATTTACCACTTTTATCCTTATTTACGACCGCCGAACTGATCTGGAGATACATTTATGACTTAATCACACAAGAATTCCTTAAATAATCGTCTGCACATTGAATTCCGGAGTCCGTAATCTTCTTACATAGTTTATCGTTAGTATTCTCGTGTTTTCACTATTTTAAATGCTTCAACATTTTCTAATGCTGACTATTATTAAATGAGAAATTATGCGAACGTTAACACGCTTTTTACGTACTATCGAACAAGGACAATTAAAAACGAGATGGTTTGCACGGACTTTGGCACTTTGGTGACACTTCCATGACCGTTGCAAACAGATTGGATTGGGGACTTAGCTCCGGTTTCTTAAGGGCTTCGGGCGGAAGCACGATATGGTTAGCAAGGAGAGAGAAAAATGAAAAGGGCGGGATCCAGGGAGGGAAGAGGGCGCCAGGGGAGGAGATGTTAACGATCTATTGTTTTGAAAGGTTCAAAAGATAGTTAATGCCGTTTTCGGACGACAGAAGCAGTCGAAATCGGATCTCTTGCGGAAAAGTGGAGAAAACCAAGACGTACAGTGCAGCACAACAAGAAGAAAGATGAGAAGGCATAACGAGGGGCTCAAAAGAAAAAGAAGTGTGCTAGACGGAGGAAAAAGGAACGGATTTGCATTGAAGTACATTTGGATAGCGTTGGCAGAATTTTTTTTTCTTTTTTATGTTGGAGTTCCTGTGCTTAAACCGCTGAAGTGTTCCCATGACAGCTAAAACTGCGGGACGTCCAAAGTTGAGATTGTTATTAGTCTTTAGTGAGTTGTGATATCTTTATAGTCTTAAAAGGATAACTGGAAAGCTTTCGTTTCCAAGAAGTCTAATATTCATGATTCTTTTATCTTTCCGGCAGTGAGGATCTAGAAATTTTAATGAAGGCATAATGACTGGAAATGTCGGAAACAACGAAAACAGTGTTTGCACACATAAAAAAATATATTTTTAGGCCCCTATATACTCATTCTCTTTTTATCTCACTGATATACGAAACTGGAAACCTTGGCGTTGACGATTGTTCAATAACTTGTGATTTTTTTTTATTTTTCGGACGAAAAATTTTAATGGTAAAATCCAGAACCACCAAGGATGAATTTTCCAAATCCAGATTTGCTGGGAGGGGGGAGGGGGAAGAATTCTTTGAGCAATTATACATTATCTTGACCTTTCTTTCATAGACATCTCTTAGTTGGGTTCTATGGATCATCTGTTAAAATTTAACCATGAAGAATATTTGAATATATTTTGATAAATGCAAAATCGTCAGAGCAAATTTTTCATGTAATCGTCAACTGGAGAAGGGAGGATACGGTGGCCTTAACGTTCTGATGCACTTAGCCGTGCTATAGGATAACTGCGTGATACAATGTTTTACTTAAATTTCACACGCACAAAAAAATGCCTTCATCAGAAATTCTCGAGAGTAAAGTTTGCATATTCGTAAGCTTTTATTTTCCGAAAAATTCCTTGGAGTAGCCTATCCTTTTGCATATCGGTGAGCTTTTTTCTAGCAAATTTCCTTTTCATTATATTGCAAGCGTTTTTTTACGGAAGCAGTGTCAAAATTTGGACTGACAGATACATTAGAGCCATCTTATTTCTCTTTTTAATGCAAACAAGTTTAAACCAACATCTACACTGTAAAAAAATTGTATTTTTACAAAAAAGGTCTTGTGCAGAATTTTTAACATCCACTTTTTCTTGTAAAGAAATCTACTGTGAACTTTGTGAAACTTAATACTAAAGTCTTCGTAAAACTTATTACAATTACCCATGCAAATCTACAAAAATACGACGTAACTACATAACAAAAACTTTTTGTTTTTTATCTATTAGTGTTTGTAACTTCTACTGCTTAAAATTTTTGTAAATTTCACAATTACTTCTGTGAAAGTGTCCACTTGGTTTAAAGTAAAATCATACAAAATTTTTGTGACCCTGTTTAGTGCAAAATTTGCTATTTTACAAGAAATTGTAGTTTTATTTGTTACAAGAAATTGATGCAGATTTAGCCAGTAAATCCGTACTTTTACGAGACTGTTGTGTTTTTGCAAAAACTAATAGTTAAATAACGGGTGTAGCTTTAAAGCTACTACACAAAAGTGTTTCGTATTATGAACAGTAAATATTGTAAATCTGTTTGTTTT
>JAHZNP010000787.1:0-36848 GCA_020615345.1 Triops cancriformis
AGCTTAAGGCAATAGATTTCAACTAAGCGCTTTGTAAACCGTGGTGACGTTTTTTTAACTGCACTGGCTGGTTTGCGAATATACCCTTTGCTATTCCGTCCTTTTACCTGAATATACTCTCGAGACCGAGAAAGCGAGGCTAAGCCCTTTACATTGTGAGATACCCCTGTTATCCTACTGTGTAACCTATATACTGTGGTTTCAACGCTTAAAAACACCATACGGAAACAAGTCTGTTTCTCACGGGGAAAGAAAAAAAATCGGGTTTATTGGAATGTTTAGGTTATGTATTTATCGATAAAACTACGTCGGTTCATTAATCGATAGAAAGTTTGTAGTTGAAGCCCTGATTAGGAAAGGGCTTGGTTAACAGAAAATTTATAGAATCCCCAGCGCTCTTGTTTTTAACTGTTGTTTGGTATCAAAATTAGGCAATTTGCTGCTTGACTTACACTGCTTTCTCATTGTCCTCGATATTCTATATTTTCTTTTTCTTCTTGGCTAGAAGTGGAGTTACTACTGCTTCATTTTCGCACTACTAGATGGCATTCATTGACAGTTCATCGAAACCAACACGTTCTCCGCCAGTTACAGCAAATCTTCTATGTTTAAATTTCGTTGCAAATCGTTGCGGAACAGGACTTTTGCTAATGAAGATTAAATTATACTTTCATACTTACCAAGACGATTCAGAAGTCTCATGACGTTTGTAATGCCAACTTTTATGGAATGTATATAGAGGAGGGATGGGACAGTTTACACGTGGGACAAACCGTACAAAAATCATTACTAATGAACTACGACAGGTTTGGATCTGAAAAAATTGTACACTTAGCGAATACGACGAAGCTTTCATGAGGAAATTTTCGTCGAAAAATATTGAACCGTTTTTGAGAAAATAAATAAAAACTGAATTTTTGGCACTTTTTGTAAGAAACGGGTCCTGATTATTTCGTTGTAGCACTCATAATGTGTATCTAAAAGTCAAATAAAAATTACTTTTATGTAACTGACAAGTTAGAGAATAACTCCTCCAAAGGTTTGTTCTAAAATCGCTGTCCTTTTTTTCCACGAGATTTTAAACTCCAAAGGGATGATTTAGTACGATTTGGACTCAGCCATTTGCATTGCCTTTTCTTGTTGTGAATAATCAATAAGATTCGTTTAGATATTTCAAGTCTATCATGTATTTTTACAAAAGGCTACCTATTAGTTTTCTTATGGCAAAACACACGGACAAATCGCACTACACCCAAGTCTAAATTGTATCCGCGGTATCTTGTTTTGGACAGTCGGAGGAGCCTCCAGTTTTCATGGGTGTTTGGTGTTATTGTTTGTGAGCGTACAATACCTCATTTGATAGCCAGGATACCAGGCCATCTAACGAGTATAGCTTTAGGCTACAATTTTGTCTCCACGTGAAGTGAAAAATAAACTACAGAAAGGTGTCCACACTGTCCCATCCCTCCTCTATACAGAAAAATGAGGCTTGTTTTGGATATTCTCCAAGGTTTATTTTAATTAAATTTATTTTTGCAAATGAATTTTTTTGTCACAGAGGTAAATAACCAAACGTCATTCTTCTTACAACTTTCATATAGACAGAAAATAGCAAAGGTTGTTTTTCTTGGAAAGCATGTTTGTTGTTATTACACTGCAGTACAGAATTACTCTGTGAAATACTTAAAATAAGAACTGACCAGTTTTTATTTAACCCTTGTAAACTTGGGCCTCAAACTAGTAGTTTTTTTCAAGCAGGGGGAACGCAGAAGAAAAGAGGGCAGAATTGTCAAATAAAAATAATTTATTAATATATCATCTGGATGGTTTGAATAAAATTCAGCGAATTTGTATATACCTATAAAAATTGTTTGGTGTTAACAAGCGTTATGTAGTAAAACATGTCTTCCAACTTCCGCCCCAACGGCGGCCAGCGAACTGATCAAGCTCTTAAAACCGACCACAGTAGAATGGCATTTCGCTTGCTGTGAACTCCTCAAATTTAGTAATCGTGCTTTCTAGAAATCTATATATCGTGCTTGCTAGAAAACTATAAACGGCTTCCAGTGAACCCACATGAAATTGGTGTCCGCAGTTTTAACTGCATCACTTAAGACGGTAAAACACAATCACGAACTATCTTTTTCATGTAGCCAGGGGCCTCATAGAGTCGGATAGATTCCAACGTACTTAGAAACAGGACAGAAATAAAAAAACACTATATTGCATTTCTGCTTAGACGTCGAACGTTTACAAACTCTAACAGATGCCTACATTGTTTTTTACACCGACTTAAAAATGTAACGGAGTAGATTATTTAAAATATTTAATAACACATAGAAATCACGTAGGCATAGTTTGATCAATAAACACACAGCGTACCAGCCTGGGTCATTACACCAGGTAAGCCCACCGACGGGGCACCTTCACGTAGGCACAGCAGAACCGTAGCTTAAATGACCATAATTCACGCATAGACCTAATGGAACGACGCGGAGGCACCTCGTGCCAAGAACGTATTCTTGGGTGTCTAAGCAGAAATTCCAATAGGCAGCCGTGTAGGTCAACCTCGAGTATTTAAGAAGAAGACCGAGCCGACCCGAGGCCGAAGTCAGAGGTCAGAGATCAGAGTTCCGAGTTCAAGAACCAAGAGGCCTGACAACGAAGTCAGCCAAGGAAGATCCGAAGACAGACGAGCCGATCGGCCGGAGCCGTAGCGGAACGATCCAGTCTTCATCATCATTCAGTGTTTTTATTAGTGACTACAATTGTATTAGTGAAGAAAAATAAAACGACCTTATCACGAAATCCTGACTTCTCTTGTAAGTACAGCTAACGGTGCTAACTACAAGAAGTAGCACCGTTACAAAAACATCCAAAACTTTCTCTTCACCAACATCAGATTTAAAATTCCGTCACTTTCTAGCAAAACTTCCACAGGATCGTTCACAAGACCCAACTCGTAGATGGGACGTTTTCCTATAAATAACAAAATTTCCTAACAAAAGCATTGCCTATAACAATTTAAAACTTCGGCTCGCTTTCCGAACAGCCAGCGTTACCTGTAAAAAAAAGTACCTTAAAATTCCCATCTTTAGAACGATGAATAATTTTTGTAGTATGAAATTGAACACTTTCTACTCAATTGAATATCAACCTACTATAACGACCGTTCTTCCTCGTATATCCAGTAAAATAGATTTCCCGAGCAACGAAAATTAAATATTCTTATACTCTACTTAATCATCCATAATCTTGCACATCCAAAAATCATATTCTCCCAAAATACAATTTAAAACTACAACGCTACACTCTTCTTCTGTTAGTTCGTTTCATTAACACGTTCATCACATCTGTACCCACGACATCCAAACATCCCGACATACCCCACCACTGCGGTACGAAACACCCCGCCTTGTATCCACGGACAAATATAAAGCGTTTGCTTCCCCTTTCGACATTACCGACTTACAACAAGCTTTACTACTCCGATTAAGTTAATCCCTTTCCTAAAACCCGCGCCAGCAGCACTACAGCCATCTCCTGCTGTACAACTGAAGGAACCACCACACATCCTCCAATTCCACTTGCGCAGCTTACTCGACAGGTCGCCTGTCGTCTTGTCATTGAATTAAATTTTAAATAAATTCTTTAAAATTAAAACCGCTTGTTTATTACAAGACGTTAATAGACGCTTGTTAGGATCAGAATCTGCCCCTTTTCCTATCATGTGCTGCCACCTAGAGGAGGGATAGGACAGTTTACACGTAGGACAAACCGTACAGAAATCATTACTGATGAACTACGATAGTTTTCGATCTGAAAAAAATCGTACACTTAGTGAATACGACGACGCTCATAGGGGAAATTTTCGTCGAAAAATACTAAATCGTTTCTTAGAAAATAAGTAAAAACTGAGTTTTAGGCACTTTTTGTAAGGAAGGGGTCCTGTTTATTTCGTTGTACCACTCATAATATGTGCATAAAAATAAAGTAAAAATTACCTTTATATAGCTGATAAGTTAGAGAATAACACTTCCAAATTTTGTTTTAAAATCGCTGTCCTGATTTTGTACGACATTTTACATTCCAAAGTAATGATTTGTGTTAAAGCTTGGGTTTTGCGAATCTTACAATAGTAAATTATCTGGCTTGAAGTCAGATATTATCATTATGATATGATTATTCAAGCCAAATAATTTACTATTGTAAGATTCGCAAAACCCAAACTTGAACACACGCTAGTCAAGTGCGAAAACTTTACTGTAAAGAAAGTTCGGTAAACTGTGAAACGATGAAGAAATGTGAAACCGCAATTCGTTAATTTATGTGAAACGAGCACGTTAACTGTTTGCGCGAAGGTGCCCTAGACAGCATTTTGCACTAAGAAAATCAAAAACTCATATTTTTTTAGAATTCTAACCCTGTCAACTTATAACCTATTTTATCAGCTTGCTTTAAGAGTCAATTGGAGTAGAAAAGCGGATACCTGTAGGGGAAAAACAACAACAACTGATATGAAGTGGGGGATATTTAGTTAGACTACGCACGTGATTTTCACATAAACGTGCATAACTTCCAAACGCTGAAGCGGAAATAACTATATTTTTCTCACAAGAACCGTCTAAATAATAAGTTCCTACAGGATTTTTATTTAAGAATATTATTACTGTGTGTCGCTGTATAACTCGAATGAACGGAGCTGCCCCATGTCCGAACGAACCCCACTTTCCCCTATAATATTTATTCGATGAAGTGTACTTGGTTACCAGACTTTTAAGGCTACGGTGCACCTAACCATGATCTAGGGGAATTATATGCTAAACGGCTAAGGTGATTTATTAAAAAAAATACTCAGCACTTCGTTAAACAATCTCGACAATGGAGTTTGCCATAATAATATCCACGTGTCGCCTGTCAGAGTACTGTCAAAAAGTGTACTCTCATTCGGTCAAAAGAGGCTAGGGTTCATCGTAAGCTAGATCCTACGCTCGGGAAAAATTCACTGTGAGAAATAGTCTAGAATTTTTCGACTACAAAGATTAAATCACCTTATTTACATTCTTTACTTCACTTTTATTTTCAAACGTAGTGCTTTAACAAAATCCTTTATTTGCTAGTGGGGAAATAGAGACAGATTCCGACATAGACGGCCCCACAATGTACTGCAGTATACCGCATGTCCCGTTTAATGTATGATGTTATGCTTTGTATTGTAGTACAAGCATTCCAGCTTTAAAAGCCGCGGCAAAAGTTTTCCCGTAAATGACACCAGCTGTCGTGAGCGTTTGTCAGAAGAACCGCCCGCCAACGGTTGAATTCAAAATCATTGAACGCCTATGGCCGTCTGCTGGCATTTCAAAACAAAGCTACAACCTGGACCCTTTGAACGTCTAACGTGCCAAAGAAGAAACTTCTCACCCAACGCGTTATTTTGATGGAGTTGTACTTGTCTTCCCTTTTGTCATCAATTTCGCTAAGAGTTACCGAAATTTTAAAAAGTGCATCTGTAACGCCGAAGTTTGTCCTGTCTGTTCGATGATGGCTACATCAGAACAAAGTTCTCCACACGGTAATGCATACTTTATAGTATATAGAGTTACATGCTAACCGAGAAGTTTCAGAATATACGGGGAAAAGGAAAATCATTTAGTTTTACGCTGAGTTAATCCAGCTCTTGGTCAATCAAAGCTTCAACATCCAGTTCGTTCGACTGTTTCTGGATCACCTTTTTCTATACAAGATCATGTGCTTTTATAATCATATATTTAGCTCGTTCACACCAGAGTTGACGCCAAATTTGATAACGCAGATGAGGATCTGCGCCCTGGAAATAAACCTCAAGAAAGTATTTATATTAGTTACATTCTCAGTGTTTTGACTTCGCGTCATTAATGTTTTGATAATTTAGCTGCTGGAAGTCGTACCACAAACTAGTTCCAAGTCGCTATTCTTCCTAGCCAAAGCTATGACGTTCTTAGTTAAGGTTTCTCCCGCGAATTAAGCGATTAGTTAATTCACTAGTTCCGTCGAACGACTCGATTATGGCGGTTGACCAAACCGAGAAAGCCAACGCATTTTGTCCATTCCTACTCACCTCCAGTTTTGCCAACGTGGACGTTCCAATTCGGAAAGATTTGGTGCCCGAAAGCCGTCTTCTTGCAATGTCCCAACGAAATTTCTAGAGAAACCCTTCTGAACGTCAGCGCCGCATGAAAAAACTGTTATTCAAACGCGTCCTTTGGGTAGATAGGTACTTTTATGTCATAGTTAACCCCATTTTCAGTACATTTGTAGTTTGCTGTCGTTCTCCCAACGATTTTCACAAGACTTCAGATAAAACGCCAAAAAATGCGGCCTAAATGTAACAACTTTGCTGCATCCGTCGTATTCCTAACATAATAACGCACCAGAACAAAACACCTCTGGGTAACTTTTATAACAATACGACAAATTCAGAGTTATGATTCAGCTCATTAAAGAAGGAAAACAGAAATTTAGAGGTGGTCAATTTGATTCTGGGGCAGATTGGCCAATTGCTGGTTAATCAAAGCTTCTACGTCCAGTTCGTTCAACTGTCTCTGGATGATATCCTTCAACACAGGTTCTAGCGCCTTTAGAATCAAGTGTCGTAGTCCGTTTACACCAAAATTGATCCCAAATTCGATCACGTAATCCAAAGTTCCGGCGCCATGGGAGGAAACCTACGGAAATATTCATGAAATAGGCTACGTGTTTGATTTTGTGCCGAAAGCTGCTTATTATGTTAGTGCTAGGTAGTAGTATCGCTGTTTAGTTACAGGTCTTACGTTAATATTTCCCAGTTTAATTTCCAACGTTTTCAGCTGAGGTTTCTTCCTCGTGTCCAGCGATTGGCTCAGTGCTATCGTCACATCCAAGGACTCGATTTTAAGCTTCATAATTCCTTTGCGACTCAGCCAGCTAAACGAACCCACTTCAACGGCCCAGTCGTATTTCGCCTCTAGTTTTTGCGTGCCAACTTGCACGTGGATATGGAGCGTTGTGTCTTCCAAAGATGCGTTCACGTTCCCGCTCCTGAGCCGGAAACATTTTTAATAACAGTCAACATTTCATCTGTGAGTAACGCTTGTCTTGGCACAGGTTTGTTTGCCAACCTGTGAATAGTAGATAAGCCTTTGAGTTCGCCGTTTTGCAGTTTGACGTTAAAGTTGAAGCCTTCGGCCGAGTCGTCTTTTTCGGGAAGCAAAAAAGGATCCAAGCCTTCTTCGATGAGACGCGCGCGTAATTGCGCTATCATGTAGTCAATCGGAGGCAGAGAGTTGGCAAAAGTTTGGTCCAAACTCCGCATTTGCGTGTTCATAACTTGCTGCAATTGGTCGTTGACTTGAGCGAAAATCATTGGCTTGATCGAGTCGAACACGAAAGTTCCCACGGAATTAATAATACCCTGCGAGACAGTAAGAAATTCGTGATAGTATTTCAATAATTCATCACAGTATTTTAGTAATTGAACATATTTCGCGTTACATGTTTTACCGCGTATCCCCTTTCGTAATTTAATTTTTATTATCTTTCTAAAGTATTTCTTTATTCTATTTTTTTATCGTAGCTTTTCTATTCCTAACTTGTATGTAATATTTTATTAACTATAATTAAGTTGACATCTATATTTGAAGTATATTATTCCTTTTCTGCTGTCCTTTATTTTAAATTTCCCTTTTCTTTTATGATTTATTTATTCGTACTTTTAAGGTCAGACAAGCATGAAGGCTTATTAGGCGAAGGTGAAGGTAAATGGAAAAAGATGTGAAAGAGAAGAAAGGAAAGGGATAACTTACTTGGAACAGGCTGCCGAAAAAGCCCAAATTGTCAAATTTCAAGGAAATATCGGCAAACTTGACGTCTAACGCAATATCCGAAGTTTGCAAGTTGCCGTTGGTGTCTATAACCAAGGCAGCCGTTCCTTCGGCGTGAACTTTGACCAAAGTCACATTAAAGTTGCCCGAAGAGCGACTAAACCACGAGCCCATCTTGTATCGCCCTAAAACCTGGCAAAACACATAAATTCGAACACTTCTTTCAGATTCATCCCATTCAACCTTTGCAAATCTCATTTCCTCGGCTTTCAACTTCAAAAGTCAGTGTAGCTATTAAACTGACAGTTAAGATAGCTCCAAAGAAAGTGTCAGGTTAATTAGGTGAGCCTGTTCAACGTGGTTAATTAATTTTATTTTGTTCCCAAATTAAGTGGTTTCAGTTTCGCTGTTTCAGATATAATTAAGATTAATGTATACCATAATTTTTACTTTTAGATGTATTCGGAATTAAAACTTGAAAGAAAAAAATGAAAAGGATTTTAATCTGGAACACAATTCAGACTTCATTTCTTTTACTTTCGGTTAACATGTGTAAAAAAAAGTACCCAAATTTTATTTCGCATTTTAGAGTTAGATTAAATTTAGTTCAAGAATATTGCGAACGTACTTGCAAAGTTTCGAAAGAAAGCGCCACGGAAGCGGTCAGTTCTTTGGCATCCACGCGAACGTGCTCCAACTTGAATTGGGATAGGCCGTGTAATTGGGCTTCACTAAATTGCAGTTTCGTGCCGGAAAAGTCGCCTGCGAAATCCGGGATCGGCATCGGATCCGGAATAGGCACTCCGGGTAATCCGCGGGGATTTTCCTGCTTAAAGTGATCCAGCACTTGCTGTACTCGCTCAACCAGCGAAATCGAAGCAGAATCGGTGGGAGAAGATTCGGTCGGTGTGAAGGGTGAATCAGGCAATTCATCTTCAGGATCGCCGGGCGGTACCTCCGCCAAAGATCCTTGTAAAGCAAAAAATGAATCAATATTGATTAGTTGTTAAATTAACAGAAGTTCAGTGTTTTTAGAACTTGGAAAATAGTAATATAAAAAACAAAATAACTTTTAAGAGTAAGATTAAATTATGGAATTAAATGTAAGATTGTATTTAATTTAAAATAAAAACGTTTAAAAAGGAAAGAGTTAGACATCCATTCCCTTCTGTTTTGTTGAAGCTAAATTGAGTGGTAATGTAAGCACAGAAGAACATAC
The DNA here is from genome assembly GCA_020615345.1 of Triops cancriformis. Lineage (NCBI taxonomy): Eukaryota > Metazoa > Arthropoda > Branchiopoda > Notostraca > Triopsidae > Triops > Triops cancriformis. Next base: position 9,058 of record JAHZNP010000787.1, read on the forward strand.
GACACAACAATAGGCGAAGCTTACATCGGTTTTCGAAAAAAGCCAGTTAAAAAATGAGAATTATTTAAAAGAAAAAACGTGACGAGAAATGTCAGAGGCAAACCTGAACATCGAAAGCGTTATTTTGTGAGAAAAAAATGAAAAGCAACGGACAAGAGTTTACCGAGAATGGTTAAAAGCAGCGTTAGGAACACTATGTTGATCATTCTAAGTTAAATAGAGCACTGAGATGAAAGCAAACTGGACGGATTGAGTGTGTGAAGTTCTCTGGGGAAGATTTACGTCTTGAGAGCTTGGTTTGAAATGCGTAAATCAAGGAGTTGATCTTTGAACTGTTGGATTGGGGCCCAGCTGAGTTGAAAAGTTCGGTTGGTGTCCATTACGGTGGCGTTTCCCCCGTATCTGCATGAACTGTTTGTTTCTGACTCTGTTGAGCTCAGATTTCGTCGAAAAGGGGAAATTGGGGACGACTTTTGCTCTTGATTGACGTTTGACTTGTGTTTCGTAGATCCTATCCGCGATGCTCGACCTACGGCCGAAGAAATGGACGAACGAAGACACGAACATACTGCCTACGAGTACCTGTGCCATTTGCAAGAAACCAAAGTGTAGCTTTTCCTCCTTTTATTTTATTTTGATAATTTTCAAGTTCGGAGACGCCAATCATTTATTATTCCAATTGAATGCATGAGCATTTCATTCATGTTTGTCTGTAATTAGGTGGCTGGAGTCATGTTTGAACGAAGAGTTGCCGCCCAGTACGGAGTTAGAAGAAGCGTTACGAAATGGTGTTTATTTAGCCAAGCTAGGGCATCGTTACACGCCTCAGATTGTGCCCGTAAAGAAGATCTATGACTTGGATCAAAAACGCTACAAAAGCATTGGCTTAACCTTCCGGCACACGGATAATATCAACCACTGGATCGCTTCAATGAAAGAATTGGGACTGCCTTCGGTAATACTACTTCCGTTTCCATCTTTGTTTGCTTAAAAAAGAAATTCAGAATATCACTTAGCGTTTTTTTTCATACTGCCCAAGACTTATCTGTAAGTAATATATTCAGTTCCGAGTTGCGCTAATTCTGGCCGATTTGCAGATATTTTACCCCGAAACGACCGACCTTTACGACAAAAAGAATTGCCCCAGAGTCGTTTACTGCCTTCATGCGCTCAGCCTGTTTTTATTTCGATTAGGAGCGGCACCCCAAATGCAAGATTTGTACGGAAAAGCAACCTTCACAAGTAAATATACACTTAACTTAATTAAATAATTAAGAAAGTCGAGCAACAAAGGCCTTGAATATTGAAGAAACTAAGCATCGCAAAATTTTTATCAAACTTGTGTCGGTTATTGTAGAAACTAAATACAGTACTGTAAAAATATTACAAGCTTAAGAATAAAAAGGAAATTATACGTAATCTAAGCGGACATGGATTTAAAAAAATCATCATGTAGATATTTATTAGGTCTAGAATAGTTAGCGTTGATATTTGGTAGCCCTTTATAATTTTTTTATCTATTGAAAGCCGAGGCGTGAGCTAAATCTCGTTGCTGCATCTTTACACGTTGCAGCTAGGTTTGAAAAAATTCAAGTAATTTGAATTAGATGCCATGCGTACAAATTACAGAAACTTTCACTTCATTGTCAAGAATATTCGTTTGGAGCAAATGCATATTGCCTTTCGTGAATGGCTCTGTCTGTTTCAAAGTTTACATCGGAAAATATGTGTCAGGTCTTATGGCATTATCGTTGCAAGGGCATGTTCTGTCATTAGTCTTCTTAAAACGCTATTAAAAAAAGACTTTGGAGGACAGTGTGTGGTACTCGGTTTAATTAAGTAAAAATAGTCGCGCTGTCTGGTTGAGTCTTGCATATTGCGTTCGTAAATGGCATAATTTTTAAGACTCGTAAGAACAGTATGAGGCAGTCCACTTTTGGATCCATTTTTGCATAATTAATTCCTTGGGGGCTTTTTTGGGTTCTTATCCCTTGGTAGAAGGTTATTTTTTCCCATATAAAAAACCCCACCACGATAAAAAAAAATTTAAGACGATATGGAGAAGGTTAATAATTGATTTATCGTTCGGCTAAAGGGATCGAACAAAATGGTTCTTACATTATTGAATAAAATGCATTAGGTACAGAGAAATTCGCTTCGGCATTTAGGGAAAAACTGCATGGACTTATTACCGACCCAGTATTTAAGAAATCATAGTCAAGGTACTTATTGGGTCTAGTATAGTCAGCACTGATTTTTGGTAGCCCCGGGACTAACTGTTAAAGATTGTAAATACTGTTTGTGCCATGTATTGTAGTTTTCCCTTTTTTCCCTCTTTTCATAGGTGAGGAGATCAGCGCCATGAGTGAAGAGTTGCGGAAGTACGGTCTGCCCATGCCGCAATTCCGGAAAATTGGCGGTCTGCTCGCCAACGAGCTGCCCATCGACGAAGCCGCCTTGCACGCCGCCGTCCTGGCCATCAATGACGCCACTTCCTCCCAAGCCAAAGACCTTCTCTCCACCCTCCAGAATCCGGCCGCTCACTTGGCCCAACACGTCAACCCGTCCCTCGTCAAACTCTACCGCACCGTGCTCAGCGAAGCCTTGGACGACAAACTCGAAACGGCCCAAAACCGCTCCCTCAGCGACTCCTACGTCCCTGACGTATACGACGAGCTTCTCACCCACGCCGAAATCCTGGGCCATTTGAACGCATGTAACGCCTACTCCGTCCTCCAGGACGTCGTCACGGCTGTCAAAGAAAATAACGCGTCGCTCTTGGTGGAAAAGCTCCAAAACCCCGCCGTACACCTCAAGGACATCGAAACCAGCTCGGCCGAAGAATACTTGGAATCGTTTCGCCGAGAATTAACACCGTTGAAGGATTACAAACTCGGCCAGTCCCAGCTGCAAAAGCTCGTCAAGGAGAGCAATGAGGCCGCCAAAGTGAAATGGCAACGGTTAACACTCGTGCTGGAGCTCAACAACGCCGTCAGACACGGCCATGCCCAAGAAACGCTGGAAAGTTTGCACAAATTCCCCAGAGAAGAAACGGGCCGGATCTTGGACTCGGCGGCGGCGTTGTACCACCAAGTTTTGAAAGACATGCAACGCGAATCGGAAGAAGATTTCTCCTGGGAGGAGATCTGCGCCGGTGTCAAATTCCTCAACCAAGTAGCAGAAGTTAACCACGCCTTGGAGGAAAACGATGACATCCTGTTGTGGAATACGTTGAGTCGTCCTGGGCTGCATATCCAAGGCTTGGAACATGACCACCTGCCCCATTACCTGCACCATTTCAGACACGCCCTGAGGCGGAAGGAAGAAAGCCAGGCGGCGTGTCCCTTGTTGACCCACGAAGAGCTCCAAGAGTTTGTCGACGTCGTCAATCACCAAGTGGAGGCGGACGAAGAACGCCTGGCGGTCTTACACGCCATTAACGAAGCGGTGGGGCGGAGCCAAGTCCCTGAACTGGTTCAGCTGCTGAGCAGCCAAGTGCTGGGGTTGAAGAACGTGCAGCCAGAATGGGGTGGGCTGTATCTCAGGTTGTTGGTGATACTGAAGAAAGCCAAGATAAAGTTAATGGGCGAGGAGGGCGAACTCTGGCTGGAAGATGTCAAAGAGATGATGGTGGCAGCCGAAAAACACTCCCAAGAAGCACTGCTAGGTAATTGAAGAAAGAAGTGCTTTCGTCTAACAGATTAACCCATTAGGCGCGGCTGTTCCCAAATGGGAATGAAAGTTTTGGAATTTTGGTTCGAGATGTGTCGACAGCTTTCTTTGTGTAACTTGTATTCTTCATCAGAACAGATATCTAAGGGCTTGAGTCATTTTTTCTTTCCCATGCCACTTTTTATATTAAGGTCTGGGATTATTTTTTTTTAGTTTGAGTCAAAAATAAGTTGAACATTTAAAAAATCACCGAAAATAGCACAATGCATTTTCCCCCCGGTATCTTAGAATTAGGAAACTAGGACGACTAAGAAAAGTTTTGAAGAATGGGGAATATCCTATCTTCAATAGTACCTGAGCAATAGTGACCAATTTCTCATTGTTCCTATTTAGAACATCCGCGGTACATGTAGGCGTTCTCTCCGTGTTTCTAACTTGGGTTACATGTTCCTAAACGAGTAGCTGACCTCAGTTTCACTGGCAGTTTTCATCGCGAAAAAAAAGAACAGTTTAAAAAATCTCAACGTGATTCTGAATTGACTTTTGTTGACTCGATTTACGTAATCCGCGTCATGACAACCTACGTGCCCAAATTTCGCTAAAACTTCCTTTTTTGTCTGACTCGTCTGGTTTTGACTTTCCGTTTTATTAATATAAGATACTAATTAAACTTCTTGCGACATGTCATCGGCCACGGCTTAATGTCGAAGCAACTTCTGGTCTTACTCTACGCTGTAATATATTTCTCAGATTTGTACGAGTTCCCTCTTCCGAGAAGTTGTGAACATGTGGGAACACTATAATAAGGCAATAGGACTGTCATCTTCAATATTAGACTCAAAAGAAACCAAACTTTAGGTTCAGGCTTCGTTGAGAAAGATTACAACGTCGTACGAAATAAAAAAGTACTTTATGACAAAAGGGAAAAAAAGCGCTGCGAAATCGCGTGTGTCGAGCACAGTTTGTCTAGTGTGCACATGAAACACCTATTACGCGTCTTACCCCAACATTATGTTCCCGTTAATTATTTGGACTTACGAACTGTTCTCAGTGAGTGGGAAAGCGCTTGTCAATGGTAAACGCCGTTCTTTGCATTAGTGACTATTCATTTCCAACTTATTAGTGTTGATTTTCTTAGCTAACTATACGTAAAGTTGACAAAAAAGCTAATAACATAAAGAAGAATGTAGACCTGATTTACCGCCGATATTTTTTTAGTTTTTCATATTTTATCCCCTTTAACAAAACTTATTTAAAAAATATATTTATTTGGCGTGAGCGTGGCTCGTTTGCCTTCAAAATTGCAAATGTAGATAGGTTTTAACGTATCATATAAACTAACAAAGAAATGTAAAATTTACATTTGGATCTTATTATAAAACAGCCAATAAGAACCCGGAAAGTTGGTAAAAATTTTATAGAGAAGACAAAATACGACAGAACAAATCTAAATCAGCGTACTAAAAGAGAAAACTGGAAAATTTCAAGCATTTGCTACCAGTGATGGGCGGATCAGATCTGAAAAGTGCTTTGGATCAAGGTCGGATCACAAATCGGATCATTTGATCCGTGATCTGTTTGCACGGATCATGATCTGAGAGTGTGATCCATAACCACAGACCAACAACATATGTACAGTCGTATGCTCGAAATATAGTGAGCGGCAATAGGCGCGAGCCTACGCCGGATACTTTATTAAAAAAAGACCAACTTCTCGGATCCATTTAACTGGATCGTGGGTGACGGGTCATAATCCGTGATCCATGATCCGTAGTCCCGGTGCACGGATCATTTAATGATCCGGATCCCATCTTTCGGATCATGATCCGTGATCCGTAGACTGCAAGCTTGGATCAGGATCCGTGATCCGTAAACCGCAAGTTGAAAAATCACGGATCCGGGATCTGAATGCTTTGACCGCGGATCGTGATCTCTTATGAAGATCTTGATCCGTAGTGGTTTACTTACACAAAGCTGGAACAAAGCTGTCTTACTTGAACATGTATGGTTTACTTAGACAAAGCAGCATAATTAATTATCCACTTGATGATTTTAGTATGTAGAAAGCACTAAATGGTATTTCAAACCTACTGCTTGGCTCATGTGTATGCGGATACCCTTTCGGAATGATAGAAACAAGTATGTCTCCGTCTGCGGAGGCAAAACAAAGGAAAACCAGACCTAGCTTATTTGCCGCAACAATTGCTCTGATTTTTTAAAAACAATCACACATCTAGCCGCATTTGGATAGACCGCACTTATAGATAATAGCAAATGTAAGTCAAAGGCAGAATTATGTCACTAATCTCATATAATACCTATCGTAGTGCACAAACGATCCGAGCATCCGGACAATGGGTCACGGATCATGATCCGAACTTGCTGTCTACGGATCATGATTCAAGCTTACAGTCTACGGATCTAGGAACATGATCCGAAAGTTGGGATCCGGATCATAAAATGATCCGTGCACCGGGACTGGATCATTTATCAAGATCCAAGCTTGTGGTTTTCGGGTCATGGATCATGATCCATGCCTGGTACGAAGACACGGATCGGATGGATCGTGATCCGATCCGTATCAGAGAACCGGGCTTTTTGCCCATCACTGCTTGCTACTTCTTCCCCTTCGCCTCGCAGGTTGTTTCCATTTGAGAACATCGTGTATCTCGCGAACGGCTTATACAATTGTATGAAAAAAATCTGGATCATTCCGGGGTTAATACTGAAGGAAAACCTTAAGTGGCATTATTCTAACTCAACGGGATCTATGTGCCGCGCCTAATAGGTCAGGGGCGTATTTAGGGGGGGTTCGACCCCCCCCCCATTTTGATTTTATAATGGGGAAGATAGGAGAATGACCAAGTGTAAAAAAAAATTGCATATTAAAACCCCCCCGAAACTCCCCAAAACCCCCCCGAAATGAAATCCTGGTTACGCCACTGTAATAGGTTAATTGTTTTTATGAAGATTGCTTTGACTGTTGACATTGTATCGTTTTATTAGCGTGCGAAGCGCTAGCGACTGTTCATCAGGCCGCGCAGAAGAAAGATCGGAGAGCGTTAGCGCAAGCATTGCAAGATTCTAGCTTGCGGTTACCGGCACTACGCAGCGAATTGATTCCCTTAGCGTTGGAGCGCATTGCGGCTGAAGTTCCGCGATTTACAGAAGAAAATGTGTGGGTGGCTCACCGGTTAATGCAAGGCTTGCCGGTATTTCTGGATATCGGCTTAAAATGGGTTGCTTGGCAGCAGCCAGTGAGCTATCGCAAAAAAGCGTTGGATCGCCAGGATTTAGAAGTAAGCTGGGATTTTACGCTGTTAAAATATTAATAAGTTTTCAAAAATCATAGCATTATTTTTTAAAAATTCCATTTTTCTACCGGTGTTATGACTGGTATTAGTGAAACAAATATGAGTGAAAGAATGTTCATGTCAATCCTCACCCTATCGTGTTCAGTTCAAATTAACTAAGGTGAAAGTAAACTGCTATTCAGTACAAAAGGCAATGAGCCTAGTTCACGCCGTCTGAAAGTTCAGAAACAAAAACAAAATGAAAAATAATTCAAAGGAAGTGGTAACAGTTTGAATCAGTGTATACCTTTTTCTGAAATTCATAGGAAATTTTGCTGGAATTGATGGCCGAAAGCGAACCAGGACAGTTACTGTCCCGTTTGGAACCAATGATCATCCGCTTGCAAGCATATTGTCGCGGCTTTTTAGCACGGGAACGTTTGGCCTTGAAGATGGAGCATTGGACCCAGTGTGAAAAGCAGATCGTTACCATCCAAGCCTGGTGGAGAGGTAGAGTCCAACAGCGCCGGTATTTGGTGTATTTGCGCCATTTGGAAGAAGAGAGGGCGACCAAGTGCCACCAGGCCGCCCAACGCCCCCAAGAGGTCTCCTTGTTGGAGTATTTTCGGCAGCACGTTGAGCAAGTCGTCGTCTTGCAGCGCGCCTGGCGGAGATGGAAAGCGCGGCAACAGTTGAGAAGCATTCGCGATCCAGCGCATCCCTCCGTGAAGGTCTTGCGCCGTTTTCTGCATCTCTTGGACCTCGATGCGGATGATTTGGAAGAAGAAATCCGTGTCCAGGATTTACGCGGCGCTGTGGTGCAAGCCATCCGCCGGAACGAGGAACTGGAGAAGGACTTGAATGCCATGGATGTCAAAATTGGGCTCTTGGTCCGCAACCAAATCGCGCTACAAGTAAAAACCTGCCCGGGCCCACTTTAGTTCCCTTTTATTTTTTAACTTACTTCATTTATTTACGCTTCGATGTTTGTAAGTTTTGACTCATTGGCATTGTTTAGGACGTTGTAGCGCATGGCCACAAGTTAAAGCGTCAAGCGGGTATGAAAGACGAGCGGCGAGGCACGTTGAGCCAGGCTAAGGCTGAGAAAGAAGCAACTAGGCCATCCATTGGTCTTTTAGCGATGACCAAAGCGGGACGACAGAAACTGGAATCTTACCAGCATCTCTTTTACCTCTTACAGGTACATTTCCGTCGTTTTTCTTACATATTTTCCTAATTTTCTTCGATAAGTCTTCAGCTGTAATTCTTTTCAGTGAAATCTCTCTGGAAATCTCTCTAGACCATTTTTTTAAAAATTTATATCTGTATACTTGTTTATTCTGTGGTTGGTTTATTATTATTCATCACAAGTTAGGCACAAAAGCCTCTACGAAATATATACGAAGATCATATAATTTTGTTGAGGATTACGTTATTTGGGGTAAAGTTACATTTAGGATTCTCAGGGAGTCAGAACTATTTGTCGCTACGGAACTGTTTCGTGTTAAACATCTTTGAGCCAAAGTGGTCATGTAGTGATTTCGTGAACAGGTGAAGGGAGATTCCATCACTTTCTCTGGCAAGCAGATCCATTCGTCCACTATTCGATTCTGAATGGTCCAACGGCCTACATCTATGTAGAAACGTTCACTGTTAAGTTTCACGGTACGGTCACGACAGTTACTTTAGTTGTAACAGATGATTTCTTCAGCAGACACATTTTCATAATAAACATAACACAATTTGAATACGTCAGTCAGTTCACGTCGAAGAAATCCGTATGCGAGCGTTGGTAGATTGAGGGATTTGAGACGATTTTGATACGAAAAGTGGCGAAGACTTCCAGGAATTTTTTTAATTCTCTTTTGAACGTTTTCCAAGGCGTCTGAGTCCCTATTGAAGAACGGGCATGTTACACCTCCCAGGACATAACTAGTTGAGACAGATTGATTTCCAAGCAATCGGTGTCCGTTTGGAATGTTCATTTCCGTTAGCCATTTTTCCATCCAAAGCTCAACGCATTGAGTGTCATCTTGAAGCTTCTTTGCGTCCTCCGGCAGGTTTAATGTTACCAATTTTTTTGTCTTCAACATAAAGAAAGACGGTTGACTCAATTTTGTCTGTTAGGTTTACAAGTTATTTATAAATAGGCCTACAATATCTCTAGACGAATTTTTTAAATCTTATTTTAGTTGATATTATCCATCTTTTCATAATATTTATTCTATGATATTTATGTAATTATTATTCGCGTATTTGTTTATTCTGTGATTCTGTTCGTATGTCTTTCTATATTCGTTTTCATGTTGTTTTAATATTTTGCTCTTGCACGTTGCGAAAATGTTAGACACAACCGGTGTATTTGGCCAAGTTGGTATTCTGTTTGCCAGCGAGTAAAACCACCAAGTTTCTGGAACGCGCCGTCTTGACGTTGTACAACTACGGCTCCAATCTACGCGAAGAGTATCTGCTGCTCAAACTCTTCCGTACCGCGTTAAGTGAAGAGATTCGCGTGCGCGTGGATTCGTTGAGCGATTTGGCCAGTGGCAATCCGCTGGTCATCAAACTGATCGTCAACTACAACCGGAACGGACACGGGCTAGCCATGTTGCGGACGATGTTGGGACCCTTGGTGAAGGGCGTCATTGACCAGAAGGATTTGTACATCAACACCAACCCCGTGGAAGTTTACAAAGCCTGGATCAATCAAATGGAATCCGAAACGGGAAAACCCAGGTAAATAGACGCGTTGGGGGCGGTTCATCAAGCTAAAAAATAAATCCAATGACAAGGCATAAATAAAATCTCAGTAAATGCATTTAGTAACGGATTTCTTGCTTGTATAGTGGGATGCCGTACGAAGTGACGATGAACCAAGCCCTGGAACAAACGGAAGTCAAGCGACGTCTAGCGCATTCGATCGTCGTGCTGCAAAAACTCACGCGCGCCTTTTTAGACGCCATTACGGCATCGGTGCATCAGCTTCCGTACGGCATGCTGTACATGGCGCGAGTATTGGCGGAAGCCCTGAAGGAAAAGTTCCCCAACTGTCCAGAGAAAGACGTTTTGAAGACGGTGGGACATTTGCTGTACTATCGCTTCATCAATTCCGCGATCGTGGCTCCGGACGCCTTCGATATTGTGCAAATGGAGGCCGATCGAGGATTGACTGACGACCAACGCCGGAATTTGGGCAATATTGCCAAAATGTTGCAGTTTGCCGCTTCCAAAAAGGGCGTAAGTATTTATTGGTTTATTTTGTTTGTGTGAGATTCTTATTGTCTTCTTTTGCTTTTAATTCCTGATTCAGTTTTTTCGCATCCGGAAATTATTAATGTTCTTAATTTTGTAGGTATTTATTATTGGTCTTTTCTTAAGATATGTTTTGTATTTCTCTTTATAAAATTATCTATTGTCTTTCGTTTAAAGGATGTTTTGAAAAGCCAAGTAGCTTAAAGATTGCTTGTGTTGGCCTAAAGGGAGAATTTATAGTTACAATCGGTGTTTCTATTATTTGTTTATTTTAATTTTTTCAGTTCGGAGAGGAATCACCGCATTTAATTTGTTTAAATGCGTTCATTATCGAGTGCCATGAAGTTTTTAAGAATTTTTTCCGCGCTTGCACCGAAGTTCCCGAACCGGAAGTGCAGTTTGGCATGGACGAATACACGGAGGCGACCTTGATTACCAAACCGAGTATCTACATATCAATTCAAGTAGAAAACATAAAAAAAAATTGGCCATTTCGACTTGCTTTTAGATTGAACGTTTCTTGAACTTAAATAGGAGCTTTGCGATACGCATCAGCTTTTAGTGGACTTTGAGGACGCGGTAACGCCCAATCCGCAGGATCCGTTGCATACAATTCTGGAAGAGTTGGGCGCCAGACCGACATTGGGAGACTTGTTGGGCGAAGACATGCCACCACCCGAATTGCAAGATTTGGCGCGAACCGAAATCGTTTTGTCATTGAGCAATCGATTCCAGTTATCGTCGGAAGCCTTGGAAGCTGAATCGGCGCGCCTTTTTGCTACGTAAGAGCCAACAGATGAATGAACTGAGAAAGAGGCGCTGAAGAAAAGAAGGCAACTGGAAGAGCAATTTGATTTTCATTTGTAGGACGAAACAACTTTTAATTCGGTTGATCACCTGCTCCACAGCCAATTCTGTCAAGGGGATCTTGGAGGAACCCGTGACGCGCCAGCAACAGCAAGAGTACTCGAAGCTCGTACACCGCTTAAAAGAGCATGATAAGACGGTGCAAGAGAACCCGGCGTTTCTTTCGAGACAACCGTCCTTCTTACGCGATTACAGGTATTTGCTCCGAGCCAAATTTGAGTTGGTTCAACGATACGTGAAGAACACCCTAAAGTAAACTATTCTTGTTTGGTAGGATGCGACTTGAAGAGCTTAAAGCGAAAGTATGGGACAATTTGTCCCAGTTGGAGAAAGATGGGCGTGTCACACAGCATAATGATTACTTGGCCCTCTTACAGTGTATTGCCACCGACATTCTCCATTGGCGAAAGCATAGGGAAATAAGAGCGCAGGTGTGTGAACGTACAATAATGCTGCCGTACAAAATAACGAAATTTTGGAACGTCTCTTTTTGAAACCTTTTAGGAGTTGCACCGACTGTTACTCACCAACAAGTCACTGAACGAAAAAACGCAGTTTTACCAAGCGCAAATACGGTCGTACCATGATTATTTGCAATCGTGCTTAAACAATTTAGGCGCGGGGACTTCGAAAAAGTAAGTCAGCCGGAGAAATAGTTTCGAGTTTTGTGGACTAATTGCACGGTGCACAGTCGAACTTCTGGGACGTTACCCGGCTCCGCGGGCAAAAAGCATTCGTTGCCAACTTTAGCGCGGCCGAAAGGCACCTTGCGTTACGCGGCCACCAAGTTACAAGCCAAAGGAGTTTTGCTGGAGATTGAAGGATTGGAGCCATCGCGGTACAAGTCTGTTTTGTTTGAAATAACGCCCGGGGCAGAAAATGGCCGGTTTCATGTTACGGTTCAGCTAATGGGTTTGGATGTCACAAGCGTGGAAATTGATATCCAGGTATGTCAATCCTGAAAAGAGAATTTCAGTCAATATTTTTAAAGCATTATTCGTATGTATTTTATGTCCCAATTCTCATTCATATTTGTTTCTTGCAGAACTTGCTTCAGCTACAGTATGAGGGTGTGGCCGTGTTTAATTTGTGCGGAAGGGCGAAAGTGAACGTGAACCTGTTGCTTTACCTGTTACAGACCAAATTTTATGCGAAAAAATAATGCATGAGTAGGGTTACAGGGTAAGAATTTGTTATTAATTGTCTTGTGAAAGAGAGGATCCAATTGAGAAGAAACATTGTGTTTATTTTGTATTACTCGCTGTTTTTACATACAATATAGCCGGCGCCTAAACGAGAAATGTCCTTCGTCTCGTTCCCTGCATCCACTTACTCTAAATCTTATAGTTTTATATACGTTTTTATTGTATTTGTTTTAATTCTATTTTGCTATTATAATTATGTCTTTTCTTCAAGTTGCACAGCCTTCTGGAATTGTTTCTCTCCTGCTATCATCATCTCTATGACATTTGCCAACTACATCCTGCTAACTTACATGCATTTCGCTTCACAATGGTAATTCTACCGTGGAAATTATCTTCGATCGTAGATAAATGTTCAGTCTAGATATATGTTCAGCGAGAAAAAATGTACCGTCATTTTCAACAAAAAGGAATGCGGTCATTCGGGCACCTGCTCGACGAATGTGCTTTCTAGGGCTGAAAACGGCTCGGAAGGAATATCGGAATAAAGTAAAGATACACATAGAAGGAACACTCAGTGAAAGGGTAAAGGCACTAAGGCAGCACACTTCTTTCACGGGATTAGCCTGAAGCGTCGAAGTGTGGCTACAAAAGTACCATAAGGAAGGGGCGGTATGTTCCTTCTATATGTAACTTTACTTTATTCCGACATTCCTTCCGAGCCGTTTTCAGCCCTAGTGCTTTCCGAAGGCGTGCAATTCTGCTCATGTATCGGCAATACTTTCGAGACAGTATGCGACGGGCTGATCTCAAATCTTCAGCTTGCGATAATTCATAAAAACAAAATGGTATTATATTATAATTCCTGTTATTTGGGAGCACTCACGATTGTTTCAGTGTAATGTATTTCATACCTCGCAGTTTCTTCCTCCCCCGAATAAGAAGCGGTCATGATTTCCCCGAAGATTCAAACTTTTAAAATAAAATTAAAAAGACGCCCCCTCTACCCAAAAGAACAACGTGATAAATTTCCAAGCGTTTTAGCTTTATGCTTGTGGTCAAAGATGCGGTCAAATCAGACGTCTTCTTCTAATAGATGCAGCAGCAGCAAAGGTAGCGTGTTTTCCATTTCTGCGTTGATGATGTTCGACAAGCGCATGGATAACACTCTCAACCCCGTGAAGCTTAATATAATGTGGGCGTAACGGTCTTTCTGGCCCGATTTCTTGATTCGGTAATATTTATCTCCGACGTTTAAAACAAGGTCGAGCAACTCTTCAACCAGCTCTGGTTCCAACAAGTTAGGACGGACTTGGGTCAAAGAAAAAGTGTGAAATACAGTTTGCAGCTTGATAGTTTGGTATAGTTAAGGCCCCGGTATACACAAACTCCTTATGGGCGAATAACATGGGAAGATTTCAGACACTATAATTTGAAAACGGTCAAAATTTCAAAGATATTGTTTCGATAGTAAAGTTGCTATTAGTGATGACTAGTACACAACATCAAGTTTTTGTGAAAAAAGGAGTTTGATGAATTTGTAAACTTTGACTGAATGTGTGCTACTTTCTTATTATACAGAAAAATGGAAATCGGGCAAAGTAGTACACTAGCTCTGATTCTTAAAAGTTTTATGATAAAGAGAAAAAAGAGATCTGTTTGGTAGTTTTTGTGATATTGTGTATGAAATTTCAAGGTTTTGTTTGATTTTATTATGCTTTACCGCTATCCAGAGTTTCTGTTTGACTTCGTTTTGCTTCTGTTATAAGTCACTTGAGCAGACCTACCTTCTAAAAATAAAAGCGTGTCCCTATCTTTTATTTTTAAAAAATTTCGGAAGTTGTGTATACCGGAGCCTTAACTAAGATACTTACACATCTGAAAGACAAGTGTAGCAGCCGTTAACGCAACATCCATCTCATCGAGGGAACCCAAGGATTCGGCCCAATCAAACACGGGAAGAAGAACAGCTCGGAAATCCGGATCGGTCAGATCGTTACGGTGGAGGTAGGATCCGTTCCGCAAAGGAAAGCCGCGATTAAGGTCGTACCGGCTGGCCGCCCGCAAAACTAGCAGTTCGAGCGTGCATCCTTGTAGCAAGTTGATTCTATCCTCCGCCCTCAACTACAGAAAGAGGTCACACGATAAAAATATGCATTAAAATAACGTCCAAGGTAACCCCGCCGGTATAAAACAACCTACGTTATTGAACCCTGGCAATTTCTGGCCGAAATCAATGGTACGAGTAATAGAAGGCGCCAACAATTCGACTAGTTTACTTCCAACCCGCTCCGCGTCCGTGGCGTTTTTCTAGACCGATGCTGACAAGCTTGTGCATGAAAAGGAATTATGAATACCTGGCTATGCTTTCTGCGGGTAAAAACGCTTGCATACGCGCTGTGGATGGATCTGACAAGCTCAACTTCAGCTTCGCTGAAAACTACAGGAGAATCCTCGTCTGAAGAGTCGGTGTCAGAGTCAAGCAGCACCAATGCAGCCGCCGCGGGCGAATGTTGGCCATAAGAGGACGCCATTCTGCATTGACGTCTCTTGGCGCGTTCCTTATCACTCATAACCACTAACAAATGATAAAATTAACACTTTTCACAAAGAGTTAAGGAAGTGTGTACATTGCGGTGCCATTCCAACTCTGAGGCATTTGTCAAACCGGCATTTCTGGCAACGCGTACGCGAAGTTAGATGAATCTCACAATTGCCACCATTTAGACAAACGAAGACAGATTTTCTCTGGACGGCGCGTCGGAAAAAGCCCTGCAAGTACGAATGACAAGTTGTTTACCCCAGTGAACGTGGGTTAAAACTCATACTGTACCTTACAGCCTTCGCAGGTAGGCACTAGATAATGGTAACCTGTAGCATCGTCCATGCACACGGAACATTTTCTACCGCAAGCTTTACGCTTTTTAGTAGATTCAGCTTCACCTTCAACCCATTCTACTGTAGTAAAGTCAATATCTCCAGCTAAAGGATCTGTAAAGGGAGGAGGGAGACCGTCGTTCATGGTTGCTTGAGAGACACTAAAGGCCGGCTTTCCAAGTGGATTTCAGGGGGAAGAGTTTGCGCGAATGGGCAAAACACGTGACGTATACCACCGAGGTCAACTAATCCATTCAGGTACTGGTAAGGTGCATTCACCACATGTCAATACAACAAAGCAAAACGACTTGGAAGTTGTTGCTTTTTTTGTACAATACAAGGTCAAATTGGAAGCACGTGTTCATTCCTTCAGCCGCTTCAAGGGATATAACATTCGAAGAACGATAGTTTCGAAAAGCGTCAAGTTCTTGCTTACAAGTTCAACGATCGAAATAGGATAGAATCGAATAGAATTGAACCCTACATTCATAAGTTTTCTGCTCAAAATGCGGAAGCCTCTCCAATCCTGCAGTGAGCAAGAGGAAAAGACAATAATTCTATTGTCATGTAATATGCAAGCTACCTAAGTTGCCGTCATAATAAATAAAATATCAGCTGTTGAACAGAAGTGTGTTAGCATGCACTCGTATGCGCTCCTTTTAAAAGATCCCACATACGTAGTAAAGAATCGTCCTAAACAGCCTGTGAGATCTTCCACCGACTTTGGTTTTTCACGTGTAAAACCTGAACTTGCAGTCAAAGGCGTGTGTGCAAACACTCCTTGTCGAAGCGCAGCTTTAACAATCAAGTTGTCATTTTTGGATGTGGTAAGGAACGCTTGACCAGACGGATGGAACTGACCATCACCATAACCTTCCCAGCTGTGGGCAGAGCTACGTAGACGCAAAGTACGCAACTGCGTACCATTTGTTCTCTAGAAGGACCCCGAGAAGTCTACTATAAGGAAGCACTACCACAGTATACCATAGCATTCATCTAATGTAGAAATTTACCAAAGCTTCATCATGGCGTCTCAATTCCCAAATGGAAAAAATCGCGGGAAATGGTAACTGCCTTGACCGCTCCGTGCGCCCGTAGCAGCGTATACGTGGTACAAGGCATATGGAAAGCGTCAGCAAGTGCTTGCCACTCTCGAGTTTTTTTTTCTTTAGTACGCTGATATGCCTTTATTCTTTACTATTTTTCTTCTATCAAGTCTTCTATATCGGCTTTTACCAATTTCCAACTTCTTACGTGCCCTTTCTTAATAAGATTCAAATGCAAATTTTACGTTTTGCAAAGGGGGATAAAAGAAGAAAACTGAAAAAAATCTTCTCCGATGGTCCAGATTACGTTCTTCTTAAACGATTAGTTTTCTTGACAATTTTAAGTATGATTAGATAAGAAAATCAACACGAATTACTTGGAAATGGATCGTCACTAATCGAAAGAACAATTACGTTCACCACTGCCGAGCGGTTTCCACTGACGGGAGAAAATTTCGGAATTGCACATAATAAACGGAAAACAGAGTTGGATAAGACGGTGATCAGGTAGTTTGATGTACACAGTAAATCTTGTGCTAGAAATACGCTATTTCACTGTACTGCCTTTCGTCAGAGAAGTACCTGTCAAGTTCGTACGACGATTCTAATCCGCCTCAAAGAATCTTGAACCTAAAAATTAAGATAATTTGCTTTCTACGACTTGTAAGATTGAAATCACATTCCCATTGCCTCATTATTGGTTATTCCGTTTATTCGCGACTCCTAATGTCTCAACTTACGTCTCGGAACAGGGAACTAGTGTAAGTCTGTGTAACATTAGTACAGTAATAGTAATATTAGTCGTAAAGACTATAAATAGCAAATATATATTAGTGGAGTACGACCAGAAGTTGCTTCGATCTTTGGCCATGGGCGATGACATAGGTCACAAGCAGTTTAATTAGTACCTCATACTATTAACACGGAAAGTCAAAGACAAAACAAGAACTTGGAAAAGGAAAAATGTACGGAAATTGGGCACGTCATAGATAAAATGACAGGGAATACAGAAATCCTGTTTACGTAAAGTGGGACCAGATAAGCTATTGTCTTACAAAACGATCTAGTCTACCCTTTAGGAACCTTTAATTTTTTTTGCGGTGAAAACAGCCGCAAACTGCGGTTGCCTAAGTTTTAAGAAAATACACCTAAGCGCAGAAAACAGGGGGACTACGTTAACATTTACTGTGGATGTTCCAAATTGGGATCAATGATCAGTTTATCATTGTTACTCACGTACTATTTGAGATAAGATGTTTACCGTCCTCCAAAACTTTACTTTGACGTAACTAACTTCAAGACACAGAAGGAAAAAACGCATTATTCAATTTTCTGCTCTTTTTCGTTTTCGTATAACGAAGGCTCATGTTTCAATGAAAATCTAAAAATTACAGACATTAAACAAAGAAGGGCATCACAAAGAGAGAAAAAAAAGAACTAAAAACTATTATATCTGTTCTAACAAAATGCATAAATTTCGAAAAGAAAGCTTTTGACACCCCCACCACCCAAAAAAATAATTTAAAAAAATCAGCATTTCCCATTCGGGAACTGTCGCGGCTAATGGGTTAACGACTTACCAGGTAAGAATTTTCCTGGTTTCTACAGTAACTACGAAGCAAGCTATGAAGAAAATTTTAGAATGGCTAAACAAACAATGAACAGATATACAACGTTATGTTACCTATCAATATTTTTTCGTGTCCAGGTGAGAAAATTACTTCTGAAACACGACGAGAAAGTAGTATAGCTGGTCTTCCGGTTTACAAAATTATTTTGATCGTTGTAAAGACAGACGTAAGCGTTGTGATTTAAGCAATAATGAATAATAACAGTTTATAACCAAATCAGTCTGTCCTTATTTTCAGCAGTTGATAAGTTCACAATTTCGTCCATGAAAAAAATTCACCCTTAGACCTCACATTATTATATAACGAGTGCTATTGGCCGTTAGTGTGCGAACGTTAAGTCCTTGCACCCTCTAGCTAAGAAAGCGACAACGGCTTAAAAATAAACTTGACCGAGTAAAGAGCGCACGCTATTAGACACATGACAAAAGATATTGTACTGCACTCATAATGCTGAGATCAGAATATATATACACACGAGGGCAGCTCAGCGATACATGGCTTTATTTGCGCTTTGAACGAGTGTTTTTTTTCTCTGCAGATGCGTTGGCTACCAGCATTGCCATGAGCTCGAGCATCTTGTCTTTCCTTTCTTCGTCTCTCCTGTAACGCTCTTCTTCTCTAGCAAGGCGCTCCGCTTCCTTTTCACGATATTCTTGTTCTTTGAAGCGCCACGCCTCTTCTTTGTCTTTCAATTCTTTTAAATCCTTTAAAATCTGCCTCTGCTGTTCCAAATACACTGCGCTTCGCTCAGCAAAGCCCTGTATCAGAGATTCGAGAGTCTTCAGACCATCTTTCTTGCTTCTCTTGTCTGGAGGTGGTAGGTTATCGCGGGAGCTTGAAGACTCGTTCGGCATCTCTAATATTTGGTAAGAATTAAGTTCGTGTTAAGTTTAGCTTTAGTAATTACCATCAGTATCACTTTGAAAAGGATCTTCTTTCACGCGGTCTTCCGTTGGAGTTATGGAACCAAGTGTGGATGGCACTGGAGACGTGGCTGAAATGTCAAGAGGATCTGTACAGGGACGACCTCCCATTACCAGGTCCATGTCGTCAAAGAAAGGATTATCGTCCGTACTGGAGTGACCGACTCCGTTCAAAGAATTGGCCCTCAAAGTCATCCGATAATACCGTTTGAGGTTCCGGACTTTCTCCTTGATTTGATGCCATGACCGGGCATGATTGTTCTTTAACATCTTGGCCTCCAACTCTTTGTAAAGTGAGTCTTTCCGTGCAAATTTCTTAAATTTTGATTGCATTTCAGGATCTCCCCAGAGGTGAATCAGGAGCCTCGTCTCCTCCACTCCCCAATTGATCCTTTTCTTGTACCGGTCACTCATAATGAACTGAAAAAATGAATATAATTGCTGCAGAATGCTACACACAAACTCACCTTTCCCGTGGCAATAAAAATGTAAACAAAACGAAAAGTGACCCGCCCATGAACAGGATTGCTACTTCTTCCTTGGTTTTAAAGTCATACTTTGCCATCTAACGGGTATATTCTCGACGGGAACTAAACGCTGATGGCCACGCTTGGGAGCAACCAGATCGCTTCCTGCCCATGGCTTAGTTTTACTCTGCCAAAGATATTTAGCAAATAAGCAATCTAAAATTCAAATTTTCACGCACTTGACGTCACGATTCTCAAGGGCGGGAAAAGGCCAAAACTTTGCCATAACGGCTGGTCAGAAAAAATCGAAACAAAATTCTCTGTTCTTAGAATAATGTGTTTTATCAGAAACCGTCAAAATCTCAAAATGCATTTTAGGTGTCCATTGCCCTTTAATTTGCATTTCGGGCTTTTTCGTTTAATTTGTGTATTCCAGTAGATTTCATTGTGTTTTAATTTCTTCTTACGTTTGTTGTATCCTGAATTGTTTAGAATGTATACAAAATTGTGTTTTACATTATTAATGTAGCTCTTTTCAGGGTGTTTGCTTTGTACTGTGGTCAAATACAATGTTTTCTAAATTATTGAATGGTTTTTAATTGGTTCTTCGGTTTCTAAGCTGTAAAGCAGTTGGTTTCGCTTGAAAGACGCAGCAGTATTTTCAGCAAGTCAAAATATCATGCCAGCATTTTAAATTGTGAAATAATTACATAAATGAGACTATGTCAGGTCTAGTATGTGAAGAACAAATTAAGGTAAGGAATTTAAAAAGGAACATATGGAGGAAGAACAGTAATTATATATAATTTATTATATGACATTTGAGTTTTAAAATTAATTAGTTTTAAGCAATTTGTCCCGCGCTATATTGCTCCAATTTCTTGTAAAATGAGAAATAAATAGAAAGCGGAATAGCATTGTAATTTTTCAAACGTTTTGCAATCTATAATTTCTTGTTTTAACAGCTTAAGCCAGTCATTTTGTCTGGTGGTTTGAAAATCATTAAGAGAACGGCTATTTTATTGTGAACCATTTTGCGTTTGCTGCTAAGTAAATTGTCAAAATTTCCTGACAGTAATGTTTTGAATAATAATGTATGGAATCTGACTTCGTTATATTTTCGAAAATGTTGACAGTTAATTTGTAATCGCTCGAGAAATGTCAGTTTTTTTTCAAATTTCGAAATTTGAAAATTTCGCCATGTCAGAATCTCCGCATTAATAATTAAAAATTTTCTGTGCAAAAATTTTTCAAAAATATGCAATAGTTTTTGCGAAATGGTTCACAAGATTTACGAAATTTTAGCACCTAAATTGTGCTGCCACCCTTGCAACACGTGAAACTTAGGAAAAATTCAGGACAATTGTAAAAACTGCGTGGACGATTATTTCAAAAACGGAAGGTCGGAATTTTATCTTCTTTACGTCAAAATTCTTATATCAAGGAGTAGTAAGGAGTAGTAAGGAGAAGTAAGGAGTAGTAAGGAGAATTCAAATATCAAGGAGTAGTAAGTCAAGGAGTAATGTTTGCCATCTACATTAGTATCCCGTCGGACATTTCAACATTTGTAGAAGCATAGTAAAGACTTTATTTAGTCATCTCGTATTTGGGGCCGAATGAAGTACGTTATATCTTCCTCCTCTATTTCGCATTTCGACAGCGAGGGGTTGTAGACGGGGAAATCGAACGTTTCCAAGAGCTGCCTAGGAAGCAGACGGAAATTCGGTCGAGGCACTCCGAGCTCTTTGTTTGTGACTTGATGTTAAAAGTTGTAAAATATGGGAAAGCTGAACAGCGCAGAAAAGATAGTTTATTCAGCATATTTGACTCTTGATATAACAAGTTTATTCAGTTGTCGATTCAGCATTGCAGGGTGTGTTTCAGAGCAAACGGTTGATGTTACAGATAGGAACGTGTGTATCAGCAAATGCAGGTAAAGCTTATTGGTTGAATGAAATTCCTATGCTAAAAAACTTGACATTTCTTAGGGAATTGATACTGATTGAGCCACAAATTCTGGCTTATCCTGTGTTGGGCAGTAGACGTGATATCGTTGTCGTTATGAGTCAAGTGTCGTTCACTGACAAGACATTTCAAGACAAGCTTTCCGTCATGGGCTTGGAAGTGATTTTGACCTAACCCCCCCGAAAAGAATTTTTTTTACAAATATAATCAATCTCCTAGATTATCAGCTATAACTTCGCTGACAAACAAGCGCTGGAAAAAGCGGTCAAATTCACTCTTTTGACGCGTTTAGCGCCGGAATGGAATTCTGTTGGCAAGTTTTTCATCGCAGGCCAGCACTTCTTGCAAAATACCGAGCCTTGTTCGGCCATTTCCTTTGAAATTTTCATCCAAGACAATGAAATTCAATTCCAATTACAAGGCGGCCATGTTGAACTCTTCCCAATCCAGGCAAGCGCTTTCGGAATTCCGGCACCCTTATGGGAAGCTATTAGACAAGACCCGTGCTTCCATATTTCCGGCTCTAAACTAAATATCGAGTTCGCTGGCCCTTTTGCATTACCCAGGTTACATAAACAATCCACATTTTCCAGTAATGAATACTTATAATTGCATCCAATGTAGTCTAAGAAAAGGTTATGTCCAGTCCATATCAGGAAGAATCCCATTTGTCTGTCCATACAAAACGTACCCAGAATTGTGCCGTCATTGGGAAGCTGTGGTAAAGTTGAAATTAAGGATGTGCAGTCCCACTTGACCTTTAACTTTGGTTGAAACTTAACGAACACTAGCTAGTCATTTAACCAAGTTTAAGCGTCACGTGGGATCGCAGCTTAACGTTATCTTCTCCCGAAAAATTAACAGTGAGTCTTCTAGTACGGCTACCTTTTGCCTCAAGAGCTCGGAAGGCAGTTTTACGTCACCGTCAAGTTCGCAGGTGGAACCGGAATTGCGTACACCTACCCGTCTTTATGCATTCACACCAAACCGCCCGCCATTCGCAACAGTGTGAACCCTTTTCCCATCATTCAAGTGTTTACCCAAGCAATCAGGACGAAAATGTCTTTCATTTGTGGAAATCGCGTCGAGTTTGCAGATTTTGCGCCGTTCTCGCCCTTTCCACCATTGCCGTCGGTAAGTAACAGCTCAAAAATCATTCAAACGCGTAATAAAACACAATTTCTAGCAGAAACTAGCTCTTACTCCTTCTAAGCTTGCTTCTGCCGCGCCCGCTAGTTCCAGAAATGCCCCGAAGCAGAAACAAACCAAAGTGTCGCAGTTTTTCGCGCAAGCCAAAGCCTGGGGAGACAAATGGGACGCAGAAGCTACTACGCTTCCGGTTTTGTGCACGCAAAATATCTCAGAAGAAACCCATCAAGTGCAGGGCACTCCGCTTTCAGACCTGCTGCAGCAATTTCGCTACAGAAAGGCACAGCCACCCCCTCTGGCGCCTGATAACGCAACTCCTTCGTTAGATAGCGTTCAACGCCCTCACTGGGTCTTCAATTTGCCCAACAACGTAGATATTACTGCACACAGTACTGCAGACGCGACGAATACCGCAACAGAGACGATAATGTCTGCATTGCCAATTAACAGCTTCGCGGTAACTCAACATGCTTCTTTCGACAGTCTTCCGTCCTCTCAGCCGCCAGAGGCGCTGAATTTTCCAGAAGAGCTTACCCAGCAGATTATTGGCAATATTCAAAGCTTATGTGAAAAGTATGAACAGGATTCTGCGATTGTACATGATCCGACCACAGAGAATACTGATAAGCTATCGGCTAAAGCTTCTTGGTACGATAAAACAATACCAGGAACCTATAATACACGAGTGGGGCCATTCGTGACGTCACGAAATTTCCCTCCTTTTGAAGTCGGTGCGACATATCCCAAGCCTAGCGATACGGAAAATGTTCTAAGGCCCACCGTTGGTAATCCTATCACACAACTGGCGATGAATACTCTTCTCTTTTCCAAGATGGCTGCTCCCAAGCGTAAAGAAGTAAAACTTTTAGGAAAAAGAGTCGTTCAGTGTAGTTTATTGTTGTTTCACTTCACAGGAAAGGCCGTCAGAGGAAATAAACAAACGCCCACGCCTTGAATAAGCTACTAATGCCTGGGATTTAGGGAAGCAAGTCAAATCCCGCAGTAATTATTAGCTTAAGTGTCGTTAACTGACTTTGTTAATTTGCAGAACTGCCAACAATATCTGTTCTTTCTTTTGTTACTAATTTTTGGTGTGTAAGCAACGCAATGTTTCAAGAATTTATTACAGTGCCGTTAGCGCCGGGCTTTCCGTTTGGCTGTCAGCTCCAGACTTCTCTTCTTGAGTTCCGCGCGCTTTTTGCGTAACTCCATTCGCCACGCGTCCCGTTTGGCGGTCATCAGCTTCCTCTTTTCGGCGTACATGGCCCGTAAGGCGTCAGAGCTCGGCATGGGCTTGATGTAACCCCAGTCTCGCAAGTACTTGATAGAAACCGTGGTGCCGCCAACGGTGACGGCATAGCGCGCAGGCGTCGCGATTTTGTACATAGCGTACGCTACGGCCACATAGCCGGCGCTCGAGTTGCGTAAGGGATTGATCAGTTTTTCGCTAAAACCCAAGCTTTCCATTAAGGGGACAATATCGATGCCACTGAAAGTAGATAATAAGTCATTAATATTTTGTTACCGATAATAAACAAGTTACAGTGAAGATCAACTTAGCAATGTCAATGTACAGAAAGCAGCGCTGGGTAAATTCGAAACCTCTTGGTGGATTTTGGACTCAACTTCAATTCATTCGCATTTGAATTGGATTGGATTCAGATTGGATTGTATTCAAATTGGAACCACCGCTTTTATTTTGCACCTCGACTTAAAAAGTGACTCAGGTGGGATAGTTATGAAAGGTTTTTCGAAAACTTTTCCAGAAAATATGCATAATAAGAACTTTTCTTTGCAAACTACCTTATGTGTTTCAGACTACATTTAATTTAACTGTCTTTGCAATTTTATATTTAATTTGTTTGGTCATTTTAAATTCATTTAAACTTATTTCAACTGTAAAAAAATTTTCTGTGTTTTACATTTTTAAGCATTTTCGGAAAAGATAGTTCTGAATTTTAACTGAAGTACTTTCCTTCAATTTGACCGAGGTCTGGCAATGAGCCTTTCTTGCGCTAAAAATGCAAACTTAACACGACACTACATACTATTATATAAAAACTATTTTATATGCTGTTATTTATACACGAACGACACTGCAACCTAACTATAAAACAAGACAAACACAAGTTTATAAATATCCAATAGGGAAGAAGTGCAAGTCTTTTGAAGAAAAAAGAACCCAAAAATCAGCTGCTTAAAAGTTCTGTGTGAGCAAGCATGGTTTTCGAGAATAAAAGGATTTCTGGCAGGAAATTTAAGTGTAGCACTGTTGCCATGAGAGGCACTAGTTACTTTCAATCCTATTCCAGTGCCACTGCACTAAATATAGTGCAATGGCACTGGAATAGGATTGAAAGTTGCACCGAGCATTCGAATGAAGAATTACGGACGATACGGTACGGAAAACTTTCGAATGCAAAACAACATAAAAACAGAATTACATACTTTTATTGCTCGTAAGAAATCAAATCGAAATTTAATAAAAGTAAGCAAGGTCTTGTCGCCTTTCATTAATGAAAGAACAAAGTTAGAAGTTAAATAGACGAATCCAGCCGCCCCCCCCCTTGCTTCGGTTTTGGCCCGCGAGGGGGAACGGCTATCGATCCCTGATATAAACCATGAGAACACTATATACGTGGTCTGTCCGTAAAGTTCGTAGAATGTGGTCATACAAACTTTATTAGTCAAAGTTCAAGGTAAATAATTTTTTCCTCTTGAAAGTACTCTCCCCTTGTTACAATGCACTTGTCCCATCTTCGTTTCGATTGTTGGAAACATTCCTAGAATTTCTCTGAAGTAGGGCTCTTCAGCTGCCTCGTCGACGCGCGTTTAATCGTCTCCACATCGTCCCAGTGGCGCCCCCGCATGTCCAATTTGCATTTTGGGAACAAAAAGAAGTTACAGGGAGCTAAATCTGGTGAATAGGGAGGATAATCTAGCGTCGTGATTGAATTACGGGCCAAAAACTCGCGGACAATCACCTCTGCTACTGGTTAGGTGTCAGCAACGTTGGGACGATTCTTGCGCACAATTTTTTTAGCGCCAATTCATTTGTTAGAATCTTGTGAACAGTCGTTATTTCCAAACCCAGTTCATCAGAAATCATCTTGGCAGTGATTCGGCGATCGGAAAGCACCAAATATCGCGCACTTTCGATGTTTCCCTGAAGAGAGGAGATCGAAGGTCTTCGTGGCCTTGCGTCCTCTTTGCTGTCTTCACAACCTTCATTGAATCGCTTGATCCACTTGAAAATTGCTGCTATACTTAGTTCATTGTCTCCATGAGCAGCCCTCAACATTTCGTGAATTTCCGGACAGTTTTTCCCAAGTTTTACCAAAAATTTGATGTTGACTCTTTGCTCCGTCTGCTCGTTCATTAACGTCGTCGACTAGAGAAAAAAACGGGTTCCACTAAAAAAAATTCCCCTCAAGCTGTATGCATGCCTCGAGCGTCTTACGTTAACTGAAGGTCAATAAGACCCCCTCTTAACAGAAACTTCATCGAAAGTTTCAAGAAATTCCGTCGGCTTCGAAATACGGGCACATTCCACGAACTTTACGGACAGACCACGTAGAGCTCAGTTGGATTATTTTCCAACGAAATCTGTCTGTTTTAATTGATATTTTCAGTCATACTATATAGATATATTTTCTATCATGTTCTGCATAACTCCGTGTAAAAGCATATTCATATGAACTGCATACTGGCTGTCCAGTCCAGAAACTATGCAGTTAAGCGGAACACATCCACTGTCTGAATACTTTGATCCAACTAAAGGGTGTTACGTGAATGTTACCAGAAGAAATAAAGAAATCTTACCTCTTGGCGGCGTAGTAAAAGCTTCCAAACCAGACTCCGGACGTGACTAGATGGACAGGAATGAGAACGTACCAGTACTCCTTATACATTTGCTTAAATCGCTGGAAAAGACTAAGCTGCTTTTCGTCTTCCTTAACCTGCTCGACTTTATTGTCATCGACGTTTGGTTTGGTACTATACAGCTGCCACTGTTCAACGTGACCTGCAAGAAAATTGCTTTAATACGGTACGCTTACTAGTTGTCGGTTACTTACAGGTTTGCAGTGTGGGGAAGGGTTTGGCGACAACAAAATTGAGATGTGACAATGATGTTCGCTGTAGGGTACTATAATCGTTGGAAGAGGCACGAAGTGTGTTGTTGTGATTAAGATATAGGCTGTATTGCGTGCTTCTTAATGTTAGATTGGAAAAAGGTAACGTTCCGCCTATGTAAGGGTTTAATTTACCAACTCTGCACAGATTTACGAGAATTTTGGAAGAAAGTGAAGTCATGATTGGGAGGTGTCACTGTTTGCTTTCTTCGATAGCGGATTTAGTAGGGTTTTCTATGGGGAAAATGGGAGCTTTACGTGCAACACGTGAGTTTGTTGTCATTCTCGATTGAGTTAAGCCTAAAAAGCAAAGGGCGAATCAAGAAAGAGAAAGCAGTGTCAGAAGTTTGGATAAAACATGATCACGTGCATTCTTCACTCAAAATGTAACTTCGTATTAGAACCAATACATCTAAGCATTTAAGATCTAAACGTATTAGTCAATACACATACATGTGTACTTAACAACGTAATGTACATGTTATTTATAAAGTATGTATTGGGTCATTCAGTAAGTCATGTAACAAGCAAGACAGACCTCTCAGTGACTTGCTAACCAAATTTTGGTAATTCTTGACGTGAATATAAAGTTTCTATTCAACGCTGAAAGATGAAGGGTACCACTGGAAATTGTTGCCTTTTTATGAGTTATAATTTCCACAAATGTCTCTATACTCCGGAAAGGACTAAAAAAATTGTGCAGTATATGGTCCTAGTGTCGTAAAAGAACCCGTGGTTCGGAAACAGTGTCCGCTGTTTCGAAGTGGACATTTTTATATAAAAAATGGTAACTGAGCGGGTCGCCCTTAAGAGGTCGATACGGACCAAATAACGACTTTGGTGGACACAAACTCGTATTTCTCAATTCAGGAGATACAGGAGATCGTCGGAATGTTACAAGAAAGCGCTGTGATCCACCCGAAATTCGCTAAATATGTGAAAAGAGCGGACACGTGGCTCCCATATGACCTGAGACAGGACCTGGAACAGCACGAGGATGCGTGCGATTTATTGCTGAATAGAAACAAGGGCTTCCTTTTTTTTGATAAAGATGATTACGGGAGGTTAAACGTGGATTGTCTACAATAACGTAACAAGAAGAAAATCTAGAGGATTAAGGGAGCGACGTCCACAAAACGTCCGTAAATCTGGTCTCCACTGCGGGAATTTGATGATGTACAGTACTGTTAAAAAAAAAACTATGGGAAAAGTGGTACAATGCGCAAGGTTGTGACCTTTCATTGCGGTAAGCTGTCCTAGCTCACTGCGTCAAGGATAAGCTTCTTAGCAAATTAGCTTAGGGGTGGAGCTCACCATTACCCGCGAAATCAAACATAATTTATGCGATTTTTTAGTTTAAAGATTTAAACAAAA